>CAJPVJ010000706.1:0-21257 GCA_905397405.1 Oppiella nova
TGATTTATGACTCTATTTATTCATTTATTAAATGATTTTCATTTTATTTATTTAAACAAAAATGTCTTATTTAATGGAAATATTGCATAACTAAATATTTTATATTAAAATGCAGTGTAAGTTTGTATTATTTTAAGTTTATCAATTTTTTGTGTTCAATTTATACCTATTTTATGTATCAAATAATTAATGAATTAACATTAGATGAAAATATTATTAATAAAGGTCGCTGATAATTTAAATATATTTTTAGTTATTTTATTATTCTAAGTTTATATACCCCCTATAGTACATAAAAATTTAATTTACTAGTATTTACTAAGGTGTTGCTATGATAAAACATTCATAACATTTATTTATCTACATTTATATTAATAATAATAAATTAGGAAAGTTTTAATAAAATACTATTATTAAATATAATAAAATCAACATAATGTTCTAGATTAAAAGTAGATTATTATTAAAATGCAATACTAGTTCTTACATGAAATTAGACATAAAGAACATCATAAATATGAGTAATTTTAAAGAATTTATGGCAAATTTCAATGAAATAATAAATATGAGTCTATTGTACCGAATATTAACCCGGGTGTTATGTATAATAGGATGTGTGTATCAAACATACAAAATAAGTGAATTATATTTTTCATACCATACCTCTACTAACGTACTCCACGAGTCGCTTAACAATGTGTTAACACAACCGGCGTTCACTATATGTATGAATAAAACACTATTAATTAAACCGGAATTATGGCACAAATTCTTCATCACTGAGAATATGACACAAATCAATGAGAGATTTAATAACCTATCGATTGGTGAGCAGTTTTGGTCATTGGTATCACCGAATACAGTATTCACGTGCATAATATACACGCAGAATGGCGATATGTATGATTGTATAAATAATCACAAGTATATTGAGTCTATGAATCGTGACGATTATTGTTTAACATTATACCCTATGGAGAGTATTTATAATAATTATAGTTATAATTCGTTTGAAAATATTAAAATTAAATATCATCAGGATAAAAATATAAATGTTGTAGAAACGTTTACAGGAATGTATGTTAACATGAAAGTACTTCGAAATTTAAGCAAGTATATTTACTTAAACAGTAACACACATTATAATGTACACGCGAGCATACATCGATATCAATTTTACAATATGATTAATTACGATAGAAAAAAGCTAACTAATTTTAGCATGTTTAAAGTAGTCAGATACAGACAATCTATAGTATTAAATAATGTAGCTGATAAATCACATAAGCATGGTTGCTTTGATAGATCAACATTAAAGCAGTGTTTATCTGAATGTAATACTAGGAAAATGATAGAACATGGTCAATTTATTAACCCAAAAGAGCTATTTTATAAACATATTAACTATAGTAATAGTTATTTCAATGTAAATTTATATGAATTATATTTTAGCCACATATTTGATAGACCTTTTAAAAATCAATGTAATAATGAATGTGGCGATAGACAAGAGTGTATTAAATATTATTTTTCAGTCGATAAACGTGTTACATATGAAGCTAAAGCTGAAGGGGATTCAGTAGTCCTTGAGTTCCCATCGGAACCCACAGTTGTATACGAGATATCACTGAAAATGTCTTTCGAGGAGTACTTGAGTCTAACGGCAAGTATTATAAGCCTTTGGTTTGGGTTTTCGATACTGTTTTTTACCGAATATTTGCAAAATATTTTTATGAAATTAGATGTAAACAAGTTAACAGTTAACTGTTTAAATAATCACATTATAAATAAATGTAATATGCATGCGAATTTATTTGTTAATGTTTTAAAAAATCAATCTTATTTCAAACGAAAGTGTAAATCAAATAAAATTACAAACATTTCGTAAAGTAGTGATTAGTGTTTGTTATCCAAGTATGCATTTATTGTTTTGTATACCCCAGTCCTCCCTGTGCCATACAATAGAAACCAATGTGTGAAATCATTTTGTTATCAAATAACTTATACATTAATTTATTACACTATTTTATTACTTGATAATATAAATTTATTATAATTTCATGTTCATAAATGTTGTTTAAATGTATAAACCCATATTATAATAAAATTTGATGTGAATAAATTTAATATTTGTGTAAAAACTTAACAATCACCAAGTACACATTCAAATCTTCCCGTTCTATGACATACGAAAACGCGGACAGACAATACCGATACATACAGCGGGCTATGTATGCGGGCTGTGGCATAGCCTTCGTAAGCACCGCCACGGTATTCATTATGGACACCTGGGTAAGTACATAAAGAGACACAACATTACTCACAAATCTAACCCCAACCCCACAATCAGAGTATCGTCAAACCTACCTATCGTCAGATAGAACTACCGGTATAACCGTATCGCTGGGTGTGTTGGCTCTACTACTGGAGACAATGGGCATTTGGATCGCCTATAAGGAGATAAAGCGGTTGTGTTTAATATACGCCATATTGTAGTGTATGTTGACATCCCTGGCCGTAGTGGACGGCCTCGTGGGCGGAGGCACTCTATTCTACTACTTAGCGGCCGTTATTTTTGTGAGCGGCTGTTTTGGTCTGTGTTTGGCGAGAGATATGCGACGACTCGAGGTATTGGCACAGTTTCCGGCACTTCTATCGTGATGGTCGCCACCACTCGGGTTAGATGTTTATGTACTTTCAATTAATATACATTTTGGATCAGGTCAATTTACTAATTATAAAACCAGGATTTATGTCATAATTTATAAATAAAATGTGTTATATAAAAATAATTAGCATGTAATAGATAACTAAGTATTTTGACAATTTTTAAAAATTCAGTTTAATTATTAAAAAGCACTTATATCAAAGTACTGTACCGATATATAATACCATTAACATTGACAAAACTATCTAATTAATAGATTTAAAAAGATTATACTAAGTTATGCAATATGGATTATGAATAATAAATGGATTATATAATGAAAACTTCATTAGGATGCCTGACATGTAATCAAGAGGACCTGGGTTCAAGTCCCGGGCGCGACCTTTTAATACAATTTGTCTTTTCAATGATTTCTAAGACTTTCACCCGTTTATCTGATATGAAAAACAAGGTTTGCAGGCAATGCTATAGAAACCCACATTTACAGTTAAGCTAATATAGAATCAATTATAATGTAATAAATTATAGGTATTTATCGTCTATACATGTCTATTCTTTGTATGGAATTTCTCAATATTTTATTAAATTTACTTGTTGTGGAACTGTATATCCGTCCCATAGGCTTAGCATGGGGTTTAGTGAGATACTTAGCACTTTTAGGCTATTTTTAAATTTTCAAGAAATTTTGAAAATTTTCAAACCATTGTTGTGGAACCGTATATCAATTCCATAGTGCAATTTGGTCGTACATTTTCGACCACATGTCCCTCAATGTCCATTTTCTTTGTAACGCTATAGGATTTTTTGTTCCGCAACCGACATTTTTTGACACACCCGTCATGCACCATCATTATACACCATTTTCCCATAGGTTTAACATGGGCCTAAAAACACAGCGTCATTACGTCATCGGAAACACTTTTGCCAACTTTTGCTGGGATTTTCCATAGGAAAAACAAAGTCCTTAACGGCTAAACTTTCAAAAAAACCCATGTTAAATCGTTAAATCTATGGGATTGTGTTAAAATGCGTCATTAGCGTCATTAATGACGGAGTGGGTGGGGGTAGGGGTTAGTACAGAGTGATTTGATAACCCACTCTTTTACTGCGTAAATGTGGGTAATAAGTTAGGCGTGAACCACAAAGTACATACGCACGCCTAGGGGGAGGGGGGTCATGCCAAAGCGTATGTCCCCTTGTTAAACTCCTATGTACGATGGGCGTTTAGGGGGGAGGGGGTCAATTTTTGACCAAAATTTTGCGTACGTACTTTATGAACCTTATTGAAAAACATCTCAAAAACATCATAAATTTACAAACATTTTATTACTGGTATCAAACATTTCAAACATTTTGCTATACAACTTGATGCCACTAATATAGCTGCTGAGTGGGTAAAAGATCACAACCCCCTGGTATATTACATAAAGGTCCTGAACAACCACCGAAGAAAATGCGGACAGACACTATAACTACAATTGATCCAATGGAAGAAGCATAAAATTCATTAACTTGAATTGAATATATTTATAATATTTCTATATTGTATGTTATTAATTGATTAATCAAGACAGAATAAAATATTTACTATTCAAATTTGAATACAATTTTGTTATCCAATTGAACCTTTTATAAAATAAAATAGGTTGTCCGGCACCTGTCGAGGACTGTCCATAACTAGGGGGCTGTTGTGTTGACTGTCCATAAGAATTACCCACCGATGAGTGATAGCCAGTACCCATGGGCTGGTGTTGCGATTGCTGATAAGGTCCGGTAGGTCCAGTCGTATACATCTGGCCATTTGGTGGTCCGTAGTTGGGTACCTGTCCTGAGGGTGGTGTTTGATAACCATAATTAGGTTGACCTGGCATTCCCGACACGTAAACAGTGGTACTTCGGGCCAAATTCTCGAGTCGTTTCATATCTTTGGCAAAGTATGAGCCAAAACAGCCGCTCACGAAGAATACGACCATTAGATACCAGAGCAGACCTCCAGCGCCCGCAATACCGCCGTATAGACACAGACCTGCCAGCACTGACGATAGTACAGCGTAGATAATACAAAGCCAGTAGACCTCCTTCATGGCAGCGCCTATACCCAGCAGTTCCAGTATTATAGTCAACACACCAAACGATATGAATATAGATCTGAGGGTACTCTGGCATTGGATTAGGGATTAAATTTGTGGTCAATTATTATGATCAATATTGAAATTAATAAATTATCAGGGTTTTACTTACAATAGAGCTCTCGGTGTAAAGGCTGTCAATAGCATTGAGGGCTATCATGAGTAAGGCAAACACAATGACCGCGGACACCAGGGCCACACCGCACCCGGCGTACATACCTCGCTGCAGGTTCCGGTGCCTACTGTCTGCATTTTGGTAGGCCATGGTGAATTAGTGTTAATTTATTGTAATAACTTGGTAGAATATAAGTTAACTTAAGGATATAACTTGGTGAAACTAAAAATAGTGAAGTGTTTCCAACGAGTATTGTGTGATTAATTTGCTTTGTATTATATCTTATACCTAAAAGTCTGCGTTTTATGGTTTATTAGATTTCATCGCATTTTTGAAACACGACTTACGAGTTAACAGTACTTTAATGATTAGCGATTATCTCTTATCAGGCATACCTACTCTAAGATATTAGTAACCTATCCATAAAATATATAATAAATACTCAACTTTTAACGTACTTGCGATATGTCTAACAGATTTTGTAATTATTATGCTATTCGGAAATAATTTGGTGTGTATTATACTAGCTATCACTAGATAATTATCATGGTTACGTTGGATCGGGATCAAATTAATTAAGTGACTAATGTTGTGAGTCACATACAGTGATTATCTAACAAGTGTAAGAGTAAAATACAAAAAATATAACAACATGATTTAAGATAGTTTAATTAATTAAAGTATTAAGTAATAAAATAATTTTTGTTTTCTAAAAATATATGTACAAACATATTAATTTATCAATGATTGCATTTTGCGATTATTACACAAATGAATGAATAATTTAATAAATAATTGCAAAGTCTCTACACAACACCCGTGTCTATAAGTCAGGCATAGTCTTATGCGGGGCTATATATCCAACCATAGGTGGTTCGGGATCTAATTGCTGTCCACTACCTCCCGGTTCAAACTCACTATAACTCGGGGGTTGAAGCCCCTGCTGGGCATAGGAAGTACCGACCGGTGAGTCATAAGCACTGGTCATCCCTTGATGTTGCGATGACTGGTAACCGCTTCCAGGGAAAGCATACATATGACCATTAGGTCCCTGCACAGGTACGCCATAATTAGACATCTGTCCAGGGGGTACTATCTGACCGGGGTGCAACATCTGTCTCTGTGGTAACCCCTCTGCAGGAGGTGGCACTTGATACACAATACTCTGCTGCGGGGCCGGTAGTCCGTTGTAATACACAGCCATACTCCAAGCTAACCTCTTAAGTCGTTTGATATCTCTGGCAAAATAGCAGGCGCTGGAACTGGAGACCAAAAATATAGCCGCTGAGTAGTATAATTCCCCTTCAGTTCCGATGATTACACCCCCGATCAGACACAGTGCGCCCACCGCTGTAGATATGATGGCGTATACGATACACAACCAGTAATGCTGTTTATATGCCGCCCAAACCCCCACCAGTTCTAGGAATATAATGGCCACACCTATCGCCGCGACCACAACTTCTGCGATCTGTAAGGGAAGTCATAATTGAATTAAGTTTTAGATTATTATGAGTATTAATTGTCGTTACTTGAGAAGTGGCAAAGAAATCCTTATAACGATAATTGTCGTTATAATTGTAATTATTGTTAATGAGATTGTTGATTGTGATGGACATCACCACAATATCAGATACCAGTGCCACAGCGCACCACAAGTATAATGACCGCTGTATAATCAAGTGCTTTTTGTCCGAGGTTGGTAGAGCCATTATCAATATATTCTCGGCACCAAGCTAATAAATAGTGAAAAATTTATAAAACAAATAAACTAGGAATATAATTATAGTTGATTTACATTGATAATTAATAATAATTATTATAAATATTAAATGCTAACATAAAGTTATTAAAACTTTATCGAAAATGTTTTGATTTATTTCACATCACTTGTGAAATGCCTGTGGTTTAATGGCAAACAATGTATTTCACTGAGATTACCTGTGTAGGTTTATAAGTGTTTCATGTTTCCCTCAAACATCTTATATATTACTTAATTATCTGAGAATATTCTGAAAATTAAAAATTTACAAGAATTTATATTACATGAATAATTGTAACCTAGTAGAATAATGAATAATTTATTTACACAATTAACCAACACAACAGGCGCATTTTGAAAAATCAAAATAACTTTTAAACTGTATAAATATGAACTGAACTGTACTGGTATTTTATTACTTTATTATTAAATTACAGTTTACAGTATTTGCTTTCAAACAGTATGTGTTATCGTAATCAGTAAATGTGCGGTATATCTGGTATTGTTTTAAATATTTCTTATCATATATTATTTTAGCGACCCTAGCATTACATTGAATAAGACTCACAAGTCAGATTGTCATTATAGTAAGGCATGATTCACATATTACGTTCACACTTGGGGGAGAGGGTCAGCCAAAGCGAACTTTTGCGAACGAGAGGGGGAGGGGTTGAGACGTTAAGAACATTCGCATATAAATTATATGATATAATGATTAATAGATTTAAGAAAATAATTTTAAGAATTTAACGGATTAATTTTTATCAAAGTTAATCCTTTGAAAACACTGTTTGATAACTTTGAATGAATGGATGAACTTTGAATAGAAATAATTTCCAGTTTATGAAATATTTTGAAAGTGAAAATAATTTTATAAAAACATTTTTAACACGACCACCTCTAATACTATTTCTAAAATTACTGCCGATTATATGTTTATAATTAATTATTTTAATGATTGGTTTAATTTTAATTAAGTTATATATAAATTTAGTGGTATTTGATTCCTCAAAAAGTTCGAACGTAATATGTGAATCACACTTTATAGGGACTGCTATTTAATATGATAAGGGTGAGTGCATTATCTCATAAATAGGTGATACCCTTTTTATAAAGTTAATATAACTGTAATAATTTGTATTCTAAATATTCAACTCAATATTGTGTATTTCAAAGTTTACAATAAAGGTTTTGTAAATTTATTATTATGCTATTTTTTATCAGTATCAATCAAGTGATTGAATATTACAATTATATCATTCTATAATTATCCTTAGATATATAAATAGAATGAGATCCGATAGTAATGTCAGTTAATCTATTGTCGTGTTTACGGAATATTGTGTCCATTATATGACAGTCAGCTTTGGGCACAAACCGCACGTGAATTGCATTCAAATTCTTGTATGAATTCATGAGTATTTCAAACACTCTTTCAGTCGCTTCCGAATTGATCTCAATATCAATGGATTTAATGTTTGTACACTTTGTGACCAATGATGACAATAACGGTTTGAATCTTATGGACATATTCTTGAGCTGTTTATCTGATAGCATAAGAGTGTCTGCATTCTTGAATACCAATCGCTGCCACTGTTTGGACAGACATTCAAATCGGAAACAGTCTTCGAGTGACAGGTAAGACAATATGAATTGACACATATCACCACCAAACCTGTCCATTGAGTCCTTTGGATAATATTCCTCTAGAGTCCCATTCGTTAACATTTTGAACAAAAATAAAAATTGTTAAACAAATACTTAAAGAGCGTTAAGTTGTAAACAAGTGATCAGTAAATGAATAGTAATTTGTTTGAATGAGAGCACGTGTGTAGGTATTACGTGAACACGTGTATCAGTACTGTCTCAAGTTATTCACCTTTTACAAAAACTTTTAATATATTGTAGCATGGCATTTTACAATTGACTGGTCTACTTTGCCTAGTTACACAAGTAAGCAACTTTATAAAACTATATTATTAATAAGTTATAAAATATCGTACCCACTGTGGTTTTTTATAACATTTAAAGTAGTAAAAATATTCAATGTATAATTAAAATATGATCTTAAGTTCAAAATAACATGAAAATTATTACTGAAAATTGAACAAGTAGATTTATGTCAATATTTACTAAAAACAAACATCAATGTCATTGAACATACGTTTAATAACGGTTTCATGACGTAATGGTAAAGCAATAAATGATTCATAATGGTATGATAAGTAAAACCTAAAATTGCAAAAATAAGATTTACAAACCTACACTTTATTTCAGTAAGCAATTCAGTGCAATAGATTGAGTTCATAAACATCTTGATACAAATGACAGTAAATATCTAGAATACAATATGCAGTATTGAACTATATATAAAAAGCAAATAAATAATTGATAGGCTTTCTGTAAGAGAGAACTATCTCTAAATATTAATACAAATATATCAATAGTTATTATGAGTTATATTGTAAACTACAGGTCATGTATGAATTTAATTAATGTATGAATGGTTATGAAGGTATGAATGTATGAAAATTAATTTTTATGTATTAATAATTAAATTAAACTAATATAATTTTTGTATTTATATTTTTATGAATATAGTGTAGTATTGAATACTAAGAAAACTTTTGTTACCTATCATACATTAATTAAATTCATACATGACCTGTAGTTTACAATATAGCTCATAATAACTATTGATATATTTGTATTTAGAGATAGTTCTCTCTTACAGAAAGCCTATCAATTGAGTAATATAATTTTATTTAAAAAATAATAAAATCGTCGTCTTTGAGAAACTTAATAATTGTATATATTTTTGAATAATTGTTTTATAATTTAAGTAATTTGCAGTTATATAGCAATATAAGTAAATATTAACTAAATAAGAGTTTAATTGATTTTTAGATTAGATTATATTCAATAATATAGACATTGATAGATACAAAATACTTTTAATTCAATTAAATCTCTTTTTGTCAAATCTGTGATATATTTTCAGTTTAGACATCCGTTGCATACAATTCTCAATACTGGGGCTCATCACCAGTTCCCTCCTAATATACACCGTCTGAATGTGTGGTAAATGTGTGTGAATTGAGTCAAAGAAACTCGCGTTCAATACACAGGTCTCCAAATCTAACGTCAATTTTGACAAACGCTTTATGTTTGACACGGATTTCAGTGTCAAATGTATGACATTTTGTTGGTCTGACCTAGGATACATACATAGCTCGAGATGTTGTAAATTCACAAAACAATCGAATTATCGTATATTAGCTTAAATTCTTGAATAAATTGGGGATAAATAGTGATATATAGACGCCGTATGTGTCGACACTCGCGGGCCAGTAGTCTGAGGCCATCGATGAACGACTCCCCGATAGACATGGAAATGCAATTGATCTCAAATCGTAACGCCCGGAGTTCCTGTAGTTTAACTAACGGTCCAAATATATCGGTCATTATTTCCTCACCAAATAAATTATATCGCATTTCAATGCGTTTCAAGCGATTAGCGTAAAAGTCGGTAAATGCGTGCAAACGCTGCCAATCGCTGCCCAAAGTATAGTGAAAGGCAATGCCTATAAAATATTGTGAATTTAACTATAAATTGTCAAAGTATCATAAACATATTTAACCCAAAATGGCAATTAACTTTACATAAACTATGGAAACTTATCTCAGGTTTATAATAAATTAATGTTTTAAGATGTATGACTACAACATGTCCACTCGTTAACAACAGAATGAATTTAGGGGTAATTTTAATGTAAAGTAAAGTGTTTATAGTGAACAGTCAAATAAGTTTTTAACAATGATTTAAATACACTGTACCTATCAGAGTTTTAATTAATAACTCGTTGTTGTGACCAAAAATGTACTTCAAATCCCATTGGACTTTATGGCACTTTATGCGCTCGAGTCGTGTCGAGTATATGCCGTGCGATTCAAACACATTGTACCCAATGCTCGGGTTTATGATTCCCGTGATTCTCGAGCCGTACGTACGGAGTATACGTTTGTATAGATAGGCCTCAATCTTCAGTCCAAACCGTACGTACACCACATCCAAGTGCTTGTAGGCATTCATCAGTACCTCAAACTCCCTTTCGTTGACTTCCGTATGGATGGCAATCCTAATGCGTCTAATGTTTGGCAACCTCTTGATTGCCGTTTCATATGAACGCCAATCGATGGCATCGACACTCATTTTGTCATAGATATGCCATTTCATGAGTTGCCGCTCATCAGCGATCAGTAGGATGTGATCCCTGAAGACTAATCGTTGCCACTGTTTGGACACACATTCAAATCGAAAGGAGTCCTTAAACGCCATGTAAGACAACACGAGTCCACACAAGTCATCACCGAATCGCTCGAACGAGTCTTTGGGATAATATTCCTCTTCAGTTGAATTCATAGCAATCTATGAGTGAAATTGTGGACAAAAATAATTTCAGAAAAATAATTTCAATTTTATTTGACTCGAGATAATCTAAATGATTGATGTTTACTAAAACACACTACTTATCATGGCAATTAATTAGTTAAATTATACCTATTCCTAGAATATATAATAAACTAATCAAGAAAACTTTTTTATTTAATAAGTCTATTCATTTAAACTTATGTTAAATTATATAACAAAGTGCGATTCACAATGTTATCTAATATTACTCAACAATTGTATACAAGTTTTAAAATACAACTAAACAGTATGCTTAAGCAATAGTTAAAATATTTTTCAAATGAATAATTATTTCCATAAGTTAATTGACACCCTATTTATTTTGACAATTTGCTTATCTATTTATTAAAACAATGTGATAAACAATATTTATATGCAATCCTTATATAATATTTAATCCTTATTAAATGGTTATTGTTTTACTATAAATAAATTTGTTGTATAAACTTTATAAGAGAGAAAATATGTAATCAAATATTTGATATCCTAACAAGTAAGTCAATCCTACTAAAACGTTAAATAATAAAATTCATAAGTTATGAATCATAACTATAATTAAATAGCAAAAATATTTCGTGGCAAATGTGTATCAATTGAATCAATGAATAACTCGTTTAACATAAATCGACTCAAATCTAGTGATAAATGTGTTAATCGTTTGCAGTCTGACAATGATTTTAAGCTTAATATTATATGAATTACTTTTAACTGCTTTTTAGGTACGAATTGTAATCTCAGTTCTTGTAATCGTGTGAAATATTTCATGGATTCATAGATTTGTAGGAATTTTATTAGTTTATCATCATTTATACGAAATTCAAATCTCTTTATATGTTTGCAATCAATGGCTAACTGTTTGAGACAATCGGTGAACGACTCGTTAAACATAATGTTTCTGTGAAGGGAATCAATGTTAAGACTAATTGTATTCAAAACTTTCAGTTTTTGTAACTGATTTACTATGTATTCAATATTCATTTCACACAAATTAATTGTAATAGACTTCAGACTATTTGTGTAGTAATCGGTAAATACTGTCAAACGGTTTAAATCGTCAGAAATATAATTAAATGAAAATGTAGTCAAACTTTTCACTAATAGCTCATTGTTTTCGTTAAAAATTGCCGACAAATCATCATTTATTGACAATTTCGTGAGTCTAGTGCATGACTTGTGGTATAATTTAAACAAATTATAGTCACAACTATTAGTGATTGTAATTGAAGTCAATTGTGAGCCATATTTACGCAAAATTGTGTCCACTATTTGGCGATCAGTTGTACGAAACGTGACGTGAATTGTATTCAAATGTTTGCACGAATTCATGAGTATCTCAAACATTATTGCCGTCGTGTCTCAAGTGATTGTCATATCAATGGATGTAATGTTTGGACACTTCTTGAGCAGTGGTTCCCATGTTCTCCAGACAATGAACTCTTTTCTTGAGTCCTCTCGAGTCAATAATTTATTGATTAGTTTATCGTTGACTTCAAGTGAATGTCTTCGCTTACAAAGATGGAAATATCCTGTAAATCATGTTTTAAATAACAGGTGCAGTGGAAACCTGACGTCACATTCACTTTATACATATTTGGAAATAGGGAAATGTATATAAAGGTGATTTAAAAACAATATCATAAATAATTTACAGTTAATATCAAAAATTGATATTAATATTACAACATACAACTTTTAATAAGCCTATCCCTACTGTTTGCCACATGCTATGGAGGGGAATTCCGTATTAAAAACGACTGTCCCTTTAGTGTATGGGCACGGACCCTGGGCAAGCAGGGTCACTACAACCCAGAAGGTGGTCGGTTCACACTAACTACAGGTGCCTCCCATAACTTCAACATTAACCAGGGCTGGGCCGGGCGTATATGGGCCGACACCCTGTGTCAACCGGACGGTTCCCAGTGCAAAACGGGTGATTGGGGTACGGCTACCACGCTGGGCGAGTGGAACCTTGCTGCAAAAACCGGTGACATGGACTGGTATGATATTAGCCTGGTAGACGGCTATAACGTGGGTATGCGTATCACACTGATACCCGGCACATTTGATAAACAAGGTCAAGATCGTTATAACTGCGGGGAACCGGTATGTATAGAGGGTATGCTGGCTCAATGTCCTGGGGAACTGGCGGTCAAGGATGACGATAAGACTATAGCGTGTATGAGCGCCTGTACTAAGTTTAAATCGGAAGCATCGTGAAGTGAAAGTAAATTGAGTGGTTATTATTGCCATCATTTGTTAGCCAGTAACATAATTGAAATTTTGAATTGACTAGAATTGGCGAATCAAGTAAATTAGCTTGTTAAATTAACATTCAATCATCACTGACATCCTCATTTTGTCATTGAAATGACATAAATTCTATGGATTCTACATAAAATGAATGCTAACTGCTATGTGCCGTCAAATATAACATAATTCCGGAAATGATTACCAATATATGAACACAAAATATTAGTATAACATTGTTTTCAATTAAATTTAATGTTATTTCCATGACAAAATGAGAATGTCAGTGATGGTTGAACGTGAATTTAACAAGCTAATTTAATTGATTCGCCAATTTTAGTCAATTCAAAATTATAATTATGTTACTGGCTAACTAATCATGGCAATCATAACCACTCAATTTACTTTCACTTCACGATGCTTCCGATTAAGACGGAGGCCTATTGCTGTACCGGTGCCCACGCGCCTAGAGATAAGTGTGTTAAAGAGTACTGGCCCGTCGACTACCCGTCCATTTTCAAACACTACTGTCCCGATGCCTATAGCTGGGCCTACGATGATGCATCCAGCATGTTTGCGTGCCGTGGTAAACCGTATACTGGGTACGAGGTCACTTTTGTCCTAAATAATACAACGGATTATAATTGTGCGAGTTGAATTAATTTTGTAGAAAAATATTTTATGGTTCAAAATTTTTATTAACAATGTTTAAAAACTTATTGTATCATAGTTATTTTTATTCGGTTAATTTGTTTAAACATATAGTTAAAATATTAATTAATTAATTATATTGTATAACTTATATCTATAATTATCAAAGTGACAATCCGGGTCACACTAGTAGTGACACAACTTTAAGCATTTTAACATTAATTTTAATTCAGACTAACGATAAAGTGTTTAAAGTTTTGATATTGTTAGTTTTGCTGTTTGTATTTGTTTATATGATATTTGAAAGCTCAATTAACAATATAAAATAACATTTAATCCGATACATAACCACCATCTGGCCATTCTGGACCACAGCTTAAACATACAATTGCTGTTTTTAATTGATCAAGGTATCGTGTTGTATGACTACAATTCACATCTTCGTCCGAGTAAACTGTTGATGAATATGGTTTATCATGCATAATTTTAATCGTATTATATGTGCATTTGTGCTTCATGATATAATATTGAAACATTTTATATTGTGGATCAATTGGCACAATTTTATTTCCAATTAATTCAAAATGATTTCCATGTTTGTGTAAAATGCCTGCCTCAAATGCGTATTGCTCCAATAGTCTAGTTGTGCCAGTGATTGAATTATCTAATCGTTCAGGGATAATTTTAGGTTGCCCATCATAATTTGGTAAGGTACCACAAAAATATATCATCCCCTCGTTGCTTATCAAATTTGATGATTTGTGTATATACATGGTGTTAATAAGACTGCCAATTGGATTTCTCGCTATAAACAGTAAAGAATTATGGCCAAGGTTACGAAATTCACGCGATCCCCAACTGTACAATTTACCATCCTCAGTTATAGCGAATGATGTGTTCCGAAAGCAACTTATATATTTAATAAGTGTATCATTATTATGATTGAACAAAACAAGCCTGGGCGTAATAATATTTAATAAACTAGGATTATTTTCAATTTGACCATGTTCATTTTTGCCCCACCCATACACATGTCCTCTAGAATCTAATGCAAGTGTATGACTTTGACCGCAACTTATCTGAATGATTTTATTATTATTATTAAAATTATTACTATCGTTAGGAATTATTATTTGTTGTGGAAGTCCAAATGTATTTGTCAAAGGTCCTTGCCCTAATTGAGCCTGATCATTAACACCAAATGAATAGACAAGTCCAGTTTCAGTCAACGCAATAACGAAAT
Organism: Oppiella nova; assembly: GCA_905397405.1. Classification (NCBI taxonomy): domain Eukaryota; kingdom Metazoa; phylum Arthropoda; class Arachnida; order Sarcoptiformes; family Oppiidae; genus Oppiella; species Oppiella nova. The sequence goes on from CAJPVJ010000706.1 coordinate 15,287, forward strand.
GTTTTCCATTATAAAAGTTTTTGATTTGTTTATTGCATAAATCAATAATCAAAACATGATTGTCAGTAGTATTAAAATTAGTTTTAAAAAATGTTCCAACACCATAGACTTGACTTGTAACTTGATTAGTTTTATTAACTGATTCTATAATATAAACAATCTCCTTTTCCTTACCACGTTCATTTTGTTCTAACTCTCGTTTGTTTAATATATAGAATAAACTTATCTTGGATACATCCAATTCTTGTAAACTTTGTAATTCCGTTATTGAACTCAATATTTCAGTACACATTATTAAATATAAATATGTTTTTAAATAAAAACAAACAAATAAATATAGTTTTTAAAATCACAAATTATTAAGTAAAATGGAGTCATCTTGATGTTAATAATTCACTTAAAATACTTTCTAACTTAGTCATCATTTGTGACTTAATAAAATGTGATTAAGATATAAATATCATATATAAAGTAACGTTATACATATAATAATTTTGTATAAGTGAAATAGTTTTTTTTATTGCTTTTTGCGTTTAATATTTTATTTTATTATAACGTTGCTAAGTAGCTAAGTTAAATCAGTATTTTTATCTACCCGTATTATGTTAGCATAGTGATAACTGTTGAATAGTTATACTATTCTTATGCTACTCATTATAAACTGAAGTATTATACGTATTATATATTTGAAAATGTCTATTTTGGAAAAGTTTAATATCTGTTCAAAATTGCCTAATAATATTAAAAAGTCCATTAAATTATTTCATGTGCTTGATGATCGTATTGGTGACAACATAATATTTGTAACTAATGATGACCATGTTTACAGTAGAGGGACAAATGACGAGGGTATATTAGGTCTAGGCCATAATACGCCAGTAAATGATATTACTGAAATTGTTGAATTAAATAACAAAAAGATTAACAAGTTCATCAACGGTATTTCATTTATACTTGCTACTAACCAGTATGGTGACATATTTAGTTGGGGTCAAAATGAATTTGGTCAATTGGGGAGAGAGCCCGGAAATTTTGATGAGTATTATAAACCTGAACAAGTTACTTTTGACATAAATTTTCAAGATATTTTAAATATTTGTTGTGGACTACGGTATTCATTAATACTTATGAGAAATGGTGATGTATATGGTTGGGGTAGTAATAAATGTGGACAGTTAGGTTGTGGGAAAGAAAAAGGTAAAATTATAATAAAACCAATTAAAATTCAATTTGGGACTCAAGATACAATACGTTATATTTCGTGTTATGTATTATCATCGTTTGCAATAAATGACGTTGGTCAAGTGTATAGTTGGGGCTATAATAATAATTATCAACTCGGTCATGATGTAAGACATAATGTGTATACTCCAACATTACTAATTAATATGACAAATATTAAATCAATATGTTCATCATGGATAAATACGTATTTTAAACAAGACAATTTAATATATTTTAGTGGATTATTTATTGAGAACAATAAAGAATTGCATGAAAAAACTCCTAAACTGTTAAAAATTTCTCGCGATTTTGATGATCTTATTCAAATTAATTCATTAAATTATTTTGATTTTGTTATCGGAGTTGATAATACTTCAATTTATAAGATTCATGGAAAAACTATTTTTAAAACAATTTACCCAGATATTATTGATTTTTATTGTAAAGAATATCAGATATCGTATAATACTGTTAGAAATACAAAAATTGGTAAGTAAAATTTTTAGTTTTATTAAGTAAATTACGATCAATATTTAAATTACAATAATAAGTTTAATTTATATTAAATAATAGTTTTTAAGATGTCACAAATATTAGACAATTTTAAAATCTGTGCCAAAATACCGGATAATATTAAGCAAAAAATCATTTTAATCCACGTTTTCGACGACTCGAACGGGAAAAACATATTATTCGTAGCAAACAATAATTTGGTGTACGGATTGGGATCTAATTGCGACGGCAGCCTAGGTCTGGGTCATAACACCCCTGTCGACACACCTGAGCTGATCCCGGATCTATGTGGCAATAAGCTAGCACAATTTATCACCGGATATTCATTTGCGTTGGCCATAGATGACGGTAACAGGGTCTATAGTTGGGGTCATAATAGTGAGGGTCAGTTAGCCCGGGATGTGACCCCAGAAGGCGTTTATCTAAAGCCAAACAAAATAGCATTTTTTGATAAGAAAAATGTTTCGCAAATCAGTTGCGGTTTACTTCACACCTTAGCCCTCACAGCTGAGGGACAGGTGTACGGCTGGGGTCGCAATAGCTTTGGACAGGTAGGTTGTGGTGTCACCGGGTCCGAGTATATTACTCGGCCAACCTTGATCAAATTTGCAAACAACTACGTAATCAAAACTATTTACGCTAATTTATCAGTGTCATTTGCCATAACCTGCGATGGACAGGTATTTAGTTGGGGTTTCAACATAGATAGCCAGCTAGGTCATAATATCCCTGATGAGTTTGTGTTTACCCCGCAATTAATTATGGATTTATCTGGCATTACGATGATATCCACGTCACTTTATATGACATATTTTTTGTCAAACACTAATTATTTGTATTTTTGTGGCAAATATTACACAAATAATTATGAGCTAGCACAGAAACCTCCGGTTAAAGTGCAATCTACGTATACAATGACAGACTTATCGCACTTTTTATCGTATAATTACTCGGATTTTATGTTTGTATTAAGAAATGATAAGGTATTCAAAGTACTGAATACTAACGGTATGAATGAGACAAGGTACAATAACTTTGAGGACTTTTATGCTAGCGAATATCAGATTACTTATAACACGTTAAAAGTGATTCACAATGAGCCTGATATTAACGAAGTGGTATCACGGATTAGGTTGGATTCGACGAGTAATGGTACTAGCTCACTTATACTTATTTTTGGCCATAATAAATTTAACCTTAACATTTTATAGATAATCAGCAATCAAGGACCACACAAAGAGTTTTAAGCAAACGTTTAAGTATACAGTCAACAAATAGTGGAAAATTGAGCGAGGGTACTTTTAAATATAGATACTGAACTTGTATTGGAATTAAATATTCAAATAATCGTTGATTTTAATTTTTAAATTAGAAAACATTTATGAGAGAGAATTCGAGGTTCTGGATACAATTGGATCGGGGGCATTTGCAGCAATCAAGGACCACACAAAGAGTTTTAAGCAAACGTTTAAGNATCACCAATGACCAGGGCAATAGGACGACCCCCTCGTACGTGGCGTTCACAGACACGGAACGTCTAATTGGAGACTCGGCTAAGAATATGAATCCGTCGAATACCGTCTATGACGCCAAGAGACTGATAGGTCGGGGCTTTGATGACCAGTTGGTTCAGTCAGATATGAATCACTGGCCCTTCGAAGTGGTGTCCGATTCGGGCAAACCTAAGATCAAAGTGGACTATAAGGGAGAGTCGAAGTACTTCTCTCCCCAAGAGATCTCAGCGATGGTGTTGTTGAAGATGAAGGACATCGCGGAGGCATACCTGGGCGGACAGGTGTCCAATGCCGTGGTGTCAGTGCCCGCCTTTTACAACAACTGTCAGCGTCAGGCTATCAAAGACGCGGCAATCATGAGTGGTCTTAATGTCCTAAGGATTATCAATGAGCCGACAGCGGCGGCCATTGCGTACGGACTCGACATGAGGGGAGAGCGCAATGTCCTTATCTTCGACTTAGGCGGCGGTGCGCTCGACGTGTCGGTCCTCACCATCCAAAACGGCATCTTTGAAGTGAAGTCGACGGCCGGAGACAACCATTTGGGAGGCGAGGACTTCGACACCCGAGTGGTCAACCATTTTGTAGCGGAGTTCAAACGCCAGCACCGGAAGGATCTGTCGGTGAATAAGCGAGCGATGCGTCGGCTGAGGAGGGCCTGCGAGGACGCGAAGAGGACGCTCTCGTCGTCCAGTGAGGCGTCCGTCCAAATAGACTCACTCTTCGATGGCATCGACTTCTACTCAACGATCACGAGATCCCGGTTTGAAGAGCTGAACGAAGACCTGTTTCGGTCGACTCTGAAACCGGTGGAGAGGGCGTTGAGGGACTCCAAGCTGGACAAGGATCAGGTGCACGACATCGTACTGGTGGGCGGGTCGACACGGATTCCCAAAATACAGAAACTTCTTCAGGACTTCTTCGGCGGTAAACAACTCAAAAGCGTTAATCCGGACGAAGCGGTCGCATACGGGGCCGCAGTTTTGGCGGCGATCCTCAACGGCGGCAGGATTGAGGCCGTGCCGGACTTCCTGCTGCTCGACGTGACCCCCCTGTCCCTGGGCATTGAGACTGCGGGTGGAGTGATGACCACTGTTATCAAACGCAACACAACTATCCCCACTCGTCAGACCCAGACATTCACCACCGCATCGGACAATCAGTCTGTAGCTACCATTTGGGTGTATGAGGGGGAGAGTGCTATGACTCGAGACAACAACCTTTTGGGCAAATTATTGTTGACAGGCATTCCTAGGGCGCCCAGAGGTAAGTCTGAGATTAAGGTGACCTTCGACATCGACGCCAACGGTATCCTCGATGTGTCGTCCGTTGACAAGGGTATCTTCGAAAAGAATACCATTTCGATTCGAGAGGTGAACAAATCAAGTGAGGTGACCGAATTAAGTAAGGTGACCAAATCAAGTGAGGTGACCTCCGACATCGACGCCTACGGTATCTTCGATTTGTCGGAAGATGACGAGTTTTTCCGATGACGACGATGACGATGAAAAGAATACGATTTCGGTTGGAGGGGACCAAAATACTTGTATTCTTCTATAAAATGTTCATAAAATACTTGACAAGTATTTTTTGAAAATATGATGGCAATAGGCTAATTTGTTAAATTATTTTCATTGAAATTCATCAATTGTGCTATTATAAAGTTTATCCCTATTGATCCGAACTAGTTTAAATTTAATTAAAAATATTTACAATTATATTATAATAACAAAAACTATACCAAAATGCTGTTAATAATTAATATTTTGGGTACGATTTACGGAATATTCGTAAAATCCATACCTTATTCATAATTTATAATGACTCATTATTAATGAGCTTTAAAAAATATAATTTCAACTATAAATGACACTGATTTATAGTATTATTGTATAATGTATAATAATATTGATTAAAAGAATATTTTATTGATATATGTGATAGGTATATTCAATCTAAAGGCAACGGTTTAGCTTTGAAAACTTAGTAATGGAGATCTAAAGCACATAAATTAATAACTTACGCATACAATATATATGAGTCAGATGCTAATTTAAAACTTTTGCTTTACATTACTAAGTTTTCAAAGCTAAACCGTTGTCTTTAGAATGAATATACCTGTCACATGTTACCATAGATTGAAATATAATTTATAAAACGAAAATCATGTTATAAAATAATTTAAATAGTGGTATGAGTAGTTTATAAGATGATAATAATTTAAACCTTATAAAATAGTTTAGAAAGTTCATTAAATATGTACTACAGGTGATTAACACTGGACTCCCTATAGATTTAAGACAAATGTGTGAATCAATATCAATTTCGGACGATTACGTGAACTCGATGTCTATATTGATAACTACAGTCACACAGGTTTTCAATACAAAACCGATTTGTCACTAAACATGTCTGAATGCAAACGATTAACACATTTGGTGTTAAAATTGAGAGATTTTGCATTGAATGAGACATTTTTTGACTCAATTCACACACATTGACCACACATTCAAAAGTCGGTAATAACAGCCATTTTGGAGTTAAGCCCCGCTATGGAGGCATCGATTAAATTGTTACCAAAACTTATTAGTTTTAACTTTCATTCCGTGAAACCGTGTCCACTAAAATTTGAGGATTTTTAGATAATTACGATTATATAATTTAATGGATATTGTGTACAATTAATTATTTGTATTTACTATAATAATATTTAACTAAAA
>CAJPVJ010000707.1:0-16827 GCA_905397405.1 Oppiella nova
TGACCAAATTATTTAGCAATTACAAACTGTATGCATTTATTGTAGCATTTATTTGGATACTTTGTGCTAATTTTTTATCGAGATCATTTTCATGCCTTTTATTGAATTTGTATTTTAAAACAAAATTAGTCCCAATTGTCTATACAATGGATGATATAATCAATAATAATGAATTAAATATAATAACAAATATAAGGCAAATGAACACTCTAATTAATTTTAAACCAGAATCAAAATCACTAATAATTAATAAATTAAAGGAAAAACATGAAACTTATGAAAAACTAATTAACAAAACACTGGATAGAGACGATATTTTTGATAAACGTATTGTTCGTGATATGATAAATGGCAAGATTGTTATCTTGGTTAATACTTTATATACAAACAAGTTTAATGAAGTATATGAACGAATTAGTGATAAATACGTATTGAGCAAGGAGAAATATGAACAGAATTATCAATTTTATTTAATTCCAAAGTTATCCACAATTAGCATCCAGCTACAATATATGTAAATTTATTAATTTTTATTCTCATTAAACTCTTAAATATATAATTTGTATTATATTTAGATTTAAACAAATAATACAAAGTGGACTGGAATACAGATATAAACAAATTGCAACAATATTATGGAAAATCTATTATATATCAAGAATAGATTTGAATGAACTAAGTGAAAGTGACCAGACTAATATTGAAACCCAAATAACTTTATTAGATAGTTTTCGGACCTTATTCGCAATATTATTTGTGGGATATTTAATGGCTATATTAAGTTTATGCATTGAGCACCTTTGGTAATATTATATACAATTTAAACGTAGAAAAATGCTGAAAGTCTCTTATAATAAATATATCTTGTTTACTGAATATAAATAATAATTGATAACACTTTTGTGTTCTTAAGACTTTAATGTCTTTTACAATTAGTATATTAATTACGATTTACATTTAAACCGACTTACAGCGTTTTTAAATCGTAAGGATTATAAACTATCTCCAAATTCTCATATAAAATATTTAGGCACAAGCTAAACACCAAATTTAGATAATATATAGGATTTAAGTGTCTAAACAATTTTATACATAATTTACTATTAACTTTAGATAAATTTATTATAGATTCCAAAAGTAATTGCATTACATTTATTAATTTGCAAGTGCAAGTTCTTTAACAAGTGTAACAAAGGTAATTTCTAAATTATCAAAATTTAAAATAAAATTTAAAATAGTATTTTCTAAAATATTCAAAATACCAAAATTATATATCCGAATGCACCATACTAGTTAGTCTCAATTCACAAACCAAACTTTTTTAAATAAAATGTATTTGATACAATTCCTAGCAAAGTGTATTTTAAATTTCAGATCATAAGTGGATTACAAAAGAAAATTAATAATTCATATTTTACGTTTATTAAACTTTATGATTATGTGGTAAATATATTTTATTACATTTATTAATAATTATACTTTTTAATTTAGTTATTTATGATTTACTTAGACATGGACAGGAATTTTTATTTGTTTGTTTATATATGGATTATTACTTGCTGGGCATAGAAAAAACAATTTATTGAAATTTTATTTTTACCTGTTTGAAATATTGGTTAATCAATGTTCTGCCGTATTTAAGAATTCTGCAAATTTAGCAAAACATTTTAAAAATTACAAATTATATGCATTCATTTTAACTTTTCTTTGGATATTTTGTGCCAATTTCATATCAAAATCATTTTCATGCCTTTTATTGAATACGTATTTTAAAACAAAATTGGTACCAATTGTCTATACAACCAATGATATAATAAATAATAATAAATTAAATATAATAACTAGTGTTTTGCAAATGAAAACCATACTTTATTTCAAACCACAATCAAAATCACTAATATATAAATTGCAGGAAAAACATAAAACATATGAAAAAATTATTAATAAAACCCTCGATAGAGACAATATTTTTGATAAACGTATTGTTCGTGATATGATAAATGGCAAGATTGTTATCTTGGTTAATACCTTATACACCGAAAGGTTTAATGAAGTATATGAACGAATTAGTGATAAATAGGTATTGAGCAAGGAGAAATATGAACAAAATTATCAATTTTACTTAATTCCTAAATTATTTTCAATTAACAACCAGCTACAATATATGTAAATGAACAAGTTTTTATTCTTATTAAGTTATTTGATGTAAAAATAATTCATATTATATTTAGGTTTAAACAAATAATACAAAGTGGACTGGAATACAGAAATAGACAAATTTCATCAATATTATATAAAATATATTATGTATCAAGAATCAATTTTAATGAGCTAAGTGCAAGTGCACAGACTAATATTGAAAACCCAATAACTTTACTAGATAGCTTTCGGACCTCATTCGCTATTCTATTTGTGGGATATGCTATTGCTATTTTAAGTATAAGTATTGAGTATATATTTCTCTGGTACACTATATAAGTTTCTCGACGTATAATATATTGCACAAACCGTGCCTTAATTCTAACACAAAACTCGAATATAAAACGTGGCCCTTGTTAGTTCAAAAGAATTAATAAAGAGTTACATTCGTGTTTTTGTAACTCGGATTTATACTCTCTTGTCCGTGAAACAAACACAGAGTTTTTAATTGTGTGGAGGGGTCTGATTTTGGAATAAACTGGGAAATTCAGTTTAGGACAACAGTTTATTTAACAACAAATGATTTATAACATACTAAATTTTATATTTAACTTAACTTAAAAATTTTTGTTTACATAAGTTAATATATTGATTTTGAAATATAAAATATTAAAATTTTCTGTATTAATTCTACCAAGTAATGGAAATGTAATGTTTATAATAAAATCAATGAAATATTTTATAATGAAATCAATATCAAAAGCAAAAATAGCAAATTATACGTTAAGATAATTAAATATACATCAATTAAATTCAGATTATATTATAATTGACTTGTTTTTCCTTATTAATAAAATTGCACAAGTTTAATTTTTGTATAGTATTGTACAACGATTGTTTATGTTCATAATCGGCATTTTATTATTAACAATAGAATCAATAAAAAACAAAAATAACTAATTATGTTTTTATTTTATTAAATATAAACCATGTAAATTTATATTATGTTATAATTAATAACATTACACATAAAAATAATTTATATTGTTAATAGTAGATAACAATTATTATTAATTAAAGTAAAAATCAATAAAATCAATGAGTCGTATATTTAATATATTTTAAAGAAATTAAGTATTTTTAATAAACATTTAGACGAATAAACAACTATTTTCTGCTTTCAAAATATTTTGAAAAATTATATTTAAAAATGTTTTCTAATACAAAATATATTAATTCAATAACACCATATAATTATATTAAATACAATGAAAAATATTATTGTAATGAGTTGTCCTTAAATAACACTAATATTTATACAGTTTATATTGAATTTCAGGTAATGTGAAAACATATTGTAATCTAGCCGTTAAGAAATTGACACATGTCCGTTTAAGTTTACAACCTCTTTAATAATATTTTGTTTTATAGGTTTTATATATTCAAGGATTAATACGAACAATATGTTATTATATATTATGCAAACTTAACTGGGCTATTATATTTATCGAACACTTGCGAAAATTACCCAATGTAATATTTAATTATTTTAACTAATAAATAGTTAATTAATCATAGTAGGTATGATAGCTTAATATTTGATTGTATTTCCCAGGTGCTTACGATCGAGGTGATACCATCGCAAGCGGTGATTAAGGATTATTATGATATAATCCCTTCGGAGGAATATTTCGATTTAGAAATCATTAGTGGTTTACGAGTCATGAAAGATAACTCGTATTATAGTTTTACTAAACTTTTTGATACCATGGTAACTAAAATTGTAATTTCCCCTTATTCATTTACTTTACGACTAACAATTTAAAATTTTAGATTTGGCTCAATATATTTATCTCATCAACAATAATTAGTTTAATAATAACAAATGCGATTTATCATAAGAAACAATTTTACCATGTTTACTTGCATATTCTTGAGACTCTGGTTAATCAAAGTTCAGATTTATTTAAAAATTTATTGATTATTGCAAAAACATTTAAAAATAGACAACTGCTAGCATTTAGTATTGGATTTATGTGGTTATTATGCGCCAATATCATATCAAGATCATTTTCATGCATTTTATTAAATACGTATTTTAATGTTAAAGCTGTTCCCATAGCCAACACATTGGAAGATGTTATTAATAATCAAGATATTAACCTAATTACAAATGTTGTTACCCTTAAATACCTAGCTCATTTTAAATCAGAATCTAATTTGGTATTCAAACAATTAATAGAAAAACATAAAAGATATGAAAATAATAAAAATAAAACTTTGGATGCACGTAATTTATTTGACAAACAAATTGTTCAAGATATGTTAAATGGTGAACTTATTATCATGGTCAATAGTATTTCAACAAATGATTTTCAGCAATTATTTCAATCATTTAATACGAAATATCATATAAGCAAAGAAAAATATCAACAAAACTATTGTTATTACGTGGTCCCTAAGTTATTCGCCTATAATCACCAATTACAATTTATGTAAATATATTTTGAAACATGAATTCCAAACATTTTATGCTAAATTTTATAATTTAATCCAGGTTTAAACAAGTAATTCAAAGTGGTCTTAAATCTTATAATGATTTGATTGAGTTTATTATTATAAAAATGAATACAAATTCAAAACAATATAAATTAGATATTAATCTAAATAACCAAATCAATATTGGAAACCAGATTTTTCTACAAGATTGTTTTCGTAACTCATTTATGATTTTGCTAACTGGGTGTTTTATCGCTGTTATAAATTTAATTTTTGAAGTATTGTTAATTTATTTTAAATACAAATACAATCACATATTTTATTTGAATATAAATATTTTTTAAATATTTTGCAAATTATTTGCCAACGGATGAATAATTTCAGTTACAATTTATAAGGACAAATTATCCTAGGAATATTAATTTAGGAATATTTATTAACGGTAGAAGCAAGCTCGAATCAAATTTAACTAAAAACAAGCTTGATATTATGTCTAATAATAACCTGGATAATGTAGGGAAATCAATTGCTTTAATTGAGTGCTTTCGTAACCCTTTTATAGTATTGATTGCTGGGTGCTTTATTTCATTTTTTACTATTATTATCGAGATTTCAATTAAATATTAAAATTAAAACTGAATGCACCAGAGTATTTTATTCTATTTTCACGTGTTAAGTGCATGTGAAAGTTGTTTATAACTAGTTAATCAATTTTATTGATAAATCTTTAATGAGTTTGAAAACAATTATAGTAACCCAGGAGATATTATATTGTTTTATATTTAACTATAAATTATAATTATTTAGTTCAAAAACAAATTACAATAACATATTTAATATACATTTAATTATTGAATAGTAATTAATAAAATGTTTTGTTACAAATATAATATTTTTAGTAAATAACACATTTTATAATAATTACTACATAACTNTATTGCAATTTTTGTCCGCAAATAATACCGAAGACAATAATCGGTCAAATTGTGTCACAAATTGTGAGTTGAAAAGTAAATTTTATTGTTATTAAAATGTCTACTTGTGACAACATAAACCTCAATCTAACTATACTATGTTTTTATTCTATTAAATATAAACAAAGAAAATTCATATTATGCTATAATTAATAACATTACACATAAAAATAATTTATATTGTTAATAATAGATAACAATTATTATTAATTAAAGTAAAAATCAATAAAATCAATGAGTCGTATATTTAATATATTTTATAGAACTGAAGTATTTATAATAAACATTTAGACGACTAAACAACTATTGTCTGCTTTCAAAATATTTTGAAAAAATAAAAATTATATTTTAAAATGTTTTCTAATACCAAATATATTAATTCAATAACACCAGTTAATTATATTAAATACAATGAAAAATATTATTGTAATGAGTTGTCCTTAAATAACACTAATGTTTATACAGTTTATATTGAAATTCAGGTAATGTGAAAACATATTTTAATTTAGCGGTTAAGAAATTGAGACATGTCCGTTTAACTTTACAACCTCTTAAATAATATTTTGTTTTATAGGTTTTATATATTCAAGGATTAATACGAACAATATGTTATTATATATTATGCAAACTTAACTGGGCTATTATATTTATCGAACACTTGCGAAAATTACCCAATGTAATATTTAATTATTTTAACTAATAAATAGTTATTTAATCATAGTAGGTATGATAGCTTAATATTTGATTGTATTTCCCAGGTGCTTACGATCGAGGTGATACTATCGCAAGCGGTGATTAAGGATTATTATGATATAATACCTTCGGAGGAATATTTCGATTTAGAAATCATTAGTGGTTTACGAGTCATGAAAGATAACTCCTATTATAGTTTTACTAAACTTTTTGATACCATGGTAACTAATATTGTAATTTCCCTTTATTCATTTACTTTACGACTAACAATTTAACATTTTAGATTTGGCTCAATATATTTATCTCATCAACAATAATTAGTTTGATAATAACAAATGCGATTTATCATAAGAAACAATTTTACCATGTTTACTTGAATATTCTTGAGACTCTGGTTAATCAAAGTTCAGATTTATTAAAAAATTTATTGAATATTACAAAAACATTTAAAAATAGACAACTGCTAGCATTTAGTATTGGATTTATGTGGTTATTATGCGCCAGTACCATATCAAGATCATTTTCATGCATTTTATTAAATACGTATTTTAATGTTAAAGCTGTTCCCATAGCCAACACATTGGAAGATGTTATTAATAATCAAGATATTAACCTAATTACAAATGTTGCTACCCTTAAATACCTAGCTCATTTTAAATCAGAGAGATTAAACCATAAGTTTGTTAATTATCTTTTTGTATTTTCTATACTTTTATTATTTTTATTTTGAAACCTACGTGCATTAAATAAACTGTTTGTTTAACAAGTTCTATACAATTTACCACTTGAATTTATCATGGTCAATAGTATTTCAACAAATGATTTTCAGCAATTATTTCAATCATTTAATACGAAATATCATATAAGCAAAGAAAAATATCAACAAAACTATTGTTATTACGTGGTCCCTAAGTTATTCGCCTATAATCACCAATTACAATTTATGTAAATATATTTTGAAACATGAATTCCAAACATTTTATGCTAAATTTTATAATTTAATCCAGGTTTAAACAAGTAATTCAAAGTGGTCTTAAATCTTATAATGATTTGATTGAGTTTATTATTATAAAAATGAATACAAATTCAAAACAATATAAATTAGATATTAATCTAAATAACCAAATCAATATTGGAAACCAGATTTTTCTACAAGATTGTTTTCGTAACTCATTTATGATTTTGGATTGACCCACAAAATAGCGACAATATTTAAATTAAAAACTTCATAACAATTAAATAAAATTTATGTTTATGTTAGTGTATAAAATAAACTTATATTTATAAAAAATTTATAAAACGTTTAATAAACCCAACGGATGAATAATTTCAGTTACAATTTATAAGGACAAATTATCCTAGGAATATTAATTTAGGAATATTTATTAACGGTAGAAGCAAGCTCGAATCAAATTTAACTAAAAACAAGCTTGATATTATGTCTAATAATAACCTGGATAATGTAGGGAAATCAATTGCTTTAATTGAGTGCTTTACTAACTGGGTGTTTTATCGCTGTTATAAATTTAATTTTTGAAGTATTGTTAATTTATTTTAAATACAAATACAATCACATATTTTATTTGAATATAAATATTTTTTAAATATTTTGCAAATTATTTGGCAACGGATGAATAATTTGATTTACAATTTATAAGTGGTTAAAAAAATTGCCAAGGACAAATCACACAGTATATTAAATAATATTAATATAGTAACATTAAAATTCATTACATAATTATTTATTTCAAATTTAAACAAATACAAAGTATTTTGGATTATGGTAGCTATCAGATTGCAATTATTAAATCAATTTTTGGTTTAGTCATTAAATATAAATTACAGTTTTCTAAATATAATTTTAAATGACCATGAAATAAATTGAATATAAGTTATAAGTAATTTTTGTTTATAATTATTGTTAATTATAATACGTTATATTTTTGTACTTCACGATCCATTCAATATAACTTATTTATGACAAGAATTAGCATGAATAATTTTATATAATTAAACAACATAATTATATTACTTTAAGTTTTTTATTAAAAAAGTAAATTAGATGCATAATCAATAAAAATATCGTAAAGTTTTCTATATTAATAAATTAAGCCTTATAAAATTAAGATAATAAAATTCATATGTATTTTTGAAATGTATTTTAAAAATAATTATATTTATTCTTTACTTCCTTTTAATTATATAAAATATAATGAAAAATATTATTGTGATAATCAACTCAGAAATACATCAAATATTTCCACAGTTTTTATTGAATATCAAGTAAAATATATTTTTGTATTATTTTACATAATTTAATTCTCAATGTAATTTTAGGCAACAAAAATACATGGATTAATTAGATCAATATGTCACTATCTTATTTGTCAACTTAACTTGGCAATCATATTTATTGAACGATGGATAAAGTCACCTAATGTAAGTTACTTATAGAAAACATTACTTTGTATAAAATTATAAACTCAACCAGGTGCTCACGATTGAGGAATTATCATCGCAAGCTGTCCAAAGGGATAATTACGATATAATAGCTTCGGAGGAATATTTTGATTTTGAGATAATTAGTGGTCTAAGAATCATGAGAGATAATTCATATTTTAGTTTTATTAACCTTGTTGATAATATGGTAAGTAATTTAATTATTTTATTTAATTACAACAATTTATAAATACACTAATATTTATAATTTACAGTGTTGGATCAGTATAATTGTATTATATGTAATAATTGCCATATTATTATCAAATATTATATATAATACCAAATATTCGTTTAATGTGTATTTTCACCTATTTAAAACTGCTGTCAATCAAAGTTCTATATTATTTAAGAATGTGCTTGATATTTCTAAAACGTTTAATAATCATCAGGCACTAGCGTTTAGTATAGCATTCATGTGGCTATTATGCGCTAATATAGTATCAAAATTATTTCAAAATGTTTTATTAAATACGTATTTTAATGTTAAATCACTCCCAATAGCCAGCACATTTGATGATGTCGCAAATAATAATGAATTAAATATATTAACAAGTGTTAATTTAATTAATTACCTAGACAAACATAATTCAAAATTTAATCATCCATTCAAACAATTTATCGAAAAACACAAGAGATATGAAAATATGATAAATAAAACATTAGATCGGAGAGATATTTTTACTAAACAAATTGTGCTTGATATGTTAAATGGTGAACTTATAATCATGGTTAATAGCTTTTACACGACAAGATTCAACTTGGTGTTTCAGGCATTTAGTAATAGATTTTCAGTTAGCAAGATGAAATACATGCAAAACTATTGTTTTTACGCAATTCCAAAAGCATCCCGTTATAATCAGCAACTACAATTTATGTAATACAGTAAATTTTATGATTCATATTTCTTATAATATTTATAAATATATTTTACTATATCTAGGTATAAACAAATAATTCAAAGTGGTCTGGATATACACAATAATTTAGGAATATTTATTAACGGTAGAAGCAAGCTCGAATCAAATTTAACTAAAAACAAGCTTGATATTATGTCTAATAATAACCTGGATAATGTAGGGAAATCAATTGCTTTAATTGAGTGCTTTCGTAACCCTTTTATAGTATTGATTGCTGGGTGCTTTATTTCATTTTTTACTATTATTATCGAGATTTCAATTAAATATTAAAATTAAAACTGAATGCACCAGAGTATTTTATTCTATTTTCACGTGTTAAGTGCATGTGAAAGTTGTTTATAACTAGTTAATCAATTTTATTGATAAATCTTTAATGAGTTTGAAAACAATTATAGTAACCCAGGAGATATTATATTGTTTTATATTTAACTATAAATTATAATTATTTAGTTCAAAAACAAATTACAATAACATATTTAATATACATTTAATTATTGAATAGTAATTAATAAAATGTTTTGTTACAAATATAATATTTTTAGTAAATAACACATTTTATAATAATTACTACATAACTTATTTTCTCATGTTAACGTTTGTATTAATTAAATATTTAAAATGTACCTAAAAACAAGTTATATGTATTCAATATTTCCGTATAATCATATCAAACATAACCAAAAATATTATTGCAATAATCAAATTAAAAATATATCACATATGCAACCAGTCTACCTTGATTTTAAGGTAAGTGGTATAATATTATATATAAAAAATAATATATATTGTTCATGGATGTATTTATAAATATTTTTGTTATTTTAGAATACTATAATACGAGGACTAGTAAGGTCAATTTGTTATTATTTGTTATGTAAACTGAAACTGGTCATTGTATTTATTGAACATTGGCGAAATTCATCAAATGTAATTTTATATATTATTATAGTATTTCTAATTTTTATAATGTGTTATGTAGTAATATAAATTATACTCTGTATGATATAGGTAATTGATGTTCAAATATATGCATCTCAAACATTGAGCAGGGCCAATTACGATGCCATCCCAACTGCTGAATTTTTTGATTTGGAGATTATAAGTGGTTTGCGAGTACTTAAAGACAATTCATATTTTAGTTTCACTAAACTATTTGATAACCTGGTAACCTAAAATAATTTAGTAAAACAATTTCAATTTATCTAGTACTTATTAATTTCTAATTTAATTTTTCAGATTTGGGTGAATTTATTTATTTTATCAGCAATAACTTGTTTACTAATAACAAAATCCATTTATAACAAGAAACCACTTTATCTTGTTTATTTACATATCTTGAAAACTCTTGGTAACCAAACTTCTGATTTATTTAAAAATCTGTTGAATATTACAAAAACCTTTAAAAATCGACAATTAATTGCATTCACTGTAGCGTTCGTATGGCTATTATGCGCTAATATTATATCAAAAGCTTTTTCATGTGTTTTATTGAATATGTATTTCAATGTCAAATCCGTGCCCATAGCCCACACATTAGAAGATGTCATGAATAACCCTGATATAAATCTATTAACCATTGTTAAGAAATTAAAATTTCTAGCAAAGTTCAAACCAGAATCCAGATCTATGTTCACTAAATTAATAAGCAAACACAATTATTACGAACATAAACTTAATAAAACATTGGACAGGAATAGTATTTTTGATAAACAAATTGTGACTGATGTTTTAAATGGCAACTTAATTTTAATGGTTAATAGCTTTTTTGCCGAAAGATTCAGCAATTTATTTCAAATCTTTGGTGATAGATTTGCAATTAGCAAGGAAAGATATTTACATAATTATGTATTTTATATGATTCCAAGAGAATTTAGATTTAATCAGCAACTACAATTTATGTAAGAAATTTAGCCCATTTTATTTTTATATGCTGTTTAATTATAATTATTTTAATTTATAAAATAGGTACAAGCAAATTATACAAAATGGGCTTGCTGTTCGCAATGATTTAATAATTTTAATTTTAGGAAAAAAGAAAATTAATTCAAATCGAAATAAACTAGATATAAATCCTAATTACCAAGCCAACGTTGCTAAACCAATTGATTTAATGGATAGTTTCTGCAACTCATTTATCATATTGATAACTGGGTGTTTTATAGCTATAATCAATATATCAATGGAATGTATGTTTATAAAATATTTTCACAAATAAACTTGATTAGTTTACTAAACTCATTTACGATAAATGTTAAATAATTTATTCAAGTATTTATAAAATATAAAATCTTCTAAATTAGTGTTTAATGTACATGAATGTATACAGTAATGCATAATGTATAATTCTCTATAGAATATTTACATGCATATTAACTAATTTAATTTTAATGATAAATTATCACTTGTTTATTATTTGAAATCTATTTTGTAACCTGTTTATTAAGATTTTAAACCTACCAGATTACATAGATTAAATTAAGTCTTTAACCCTATTACAAAAATATGTTAAATAATATCATTTAATTAACGCGTTCAAACCAATTAAATTAAATAGATTATTTAGTATATAATATAAATATAATAAATAATTGTAATTATGTTGCACTAAACTTTAATTATACAATAATTTATATTTAATTACCGAACTTGGGAGCCATGTACATATTACTAATTGTGCAATAAATAATTAACGTGAAATAGTAGATAATTAATATTAAGTACACTATGCAATAACAATAAATAACAAACTTTGCACTATTAATATACTTTTATACCTTTAATAATTAAAGTTTGAATGGACCCAATTTAATTTGTTTGTCGAACTTGACAAAGTGTTTTTATCATTTTGAGTTTTTTATCAAGTATATTATATAAACATCTTAAAACTTCAAGTAATATCAAGTTACTTTATTATTTAAGCTAACAGTTAATAACAATGTATATCACGATAATAAGTCGTGTGTTATGTCTAATGGGATGTGTGTATCAGACCTACAAAATAAGTTTTATATACTTCTCATACGAGACCACAACTAATGTCATGTACAGGCCATTAGACGAACGCATTTCATACCCGGCTATCACTGTATGTATGAATAAATATAATTTACTAAACGATACATTCATTCAGAAATACCGGGCTAAATCAAAACCTAAATGGCGTATTAGCATCTCAAATGAACTCGATAACATGGTCATTGGTGACCAACTTGACAAATTAGTGTCATTTTGGACCTGGATCACATGCGACGCACTAGACCCGGATGACTTTTCATTTGAAACGGCCTATCATTACATCACAAATTGCGTAAAGTTTGCGACTTTCAGACAATCGTTAAGCAAATCTGACTATTGTTTGACATTATTCTCGGATATCAATGGCGTCTCGTATGCTAACTATACATACCTGGATGACAATCACCCGGCAACTAACTCAAAATATTTTATACACGTAAAATTAACCTTGAGTCATTTGTGGAATAATATATTTGTCAATAAAATGTCACTTAAACTGATAATCCATTCGCAACGGGAAGTCATATATAAGTCGTATGGTAGAAACGGGCTTACTTTGGACTTAAAGATTTGCGATATGTTTACGCTTAGGTATCGGAAGACCTCAATAAGATACATATTCAATAGTAACCCGGGTGTATTTCAAACAAACAAATGTATTACTAGTAATACCAATACCCGGGATGAATGCCTAGTTAAATGTGAAACGGAACTATACTCCAATAATTTTCACATATATCCCCAATACTTTCAAAACTATGATTTCAATTCAAGCCTTAAATTTGGCATTAATTTTAAGCAAGGTATAGGCTATGTTCAACATTGTCTCGACTATTGTAGGCAACAAACTGAATGCTATAAAGAATATTATGAATTATTTTTGGACCAAAAATGCGATGAAAATATTAAATACGTCAACAATTACGGGGAGCTTAACGTGGAGTACCCGACACAACCGGAAATGGTTTACGAGATTTACCCCAAAATGTATTTCGAGGAGTTTCTGTGTCTTATGGCCAGTATATTGAGTCTATGGTTTGGATTTTCGGTACTTGTCCTTACTCGTTTTTGTCACCAAATGTTTAATAAGGGCCATAATTATTATATTAAATTTTTCAATACAAATAATTTGAATATTATTGTAAATGATAGAGTTTTTACTAAAGTCACATGAAATCAGTAAAAATTTGTTTTATTCTAAAAATAAATTTTAAAACAATTTTTTTTGTTATAATATATTATTTAATATTTAATTTGCAACTATTGTATTGAACTATATAAACAGCATTTTAATTAAACTTAAAATCACTTTTAATTTTTTAAGTTTCCTATTTATAATCTTAAAAGTAATTTTAAACATGTTACTTACAAACATGTACATTTATTACTAACTGATGATTTTGTAACATATAAATTAACATCCTTATTAAGCTAATTATCTCTATTTTAATAAAAATATGTTTTGCAAACCATATTTAATATTTATTATTTTCTACAAAAATATAAAACAACTTTAAATATTAGATTTATTAAAAAATTACTGTTATAATGAAAACCATACAAACTGACCACAAGCCTGTCCTATCATTCGTAGACACCCTACCGGATAAGTATCGTAATAAAGGTCATTATGTACAACCAAACAACATGTATAACGTGGACTTCCTATTGGACTACGAGGTGCGGGGGATTGTATGCGACAAAATGCTACGTAATCCACACCACCCTAACTCTCAGCATGATAGCAACAAGCTACTTTCACAAACCTTTGGAAAGCCATTAAAAGATACCCTGGATATGACCGGGTTTTCAGACTTTTGCTATACAACCGCTAATAAAGAGCATTATTATGCCATCAACTGCTGGAGTATACTAGGGTTTATGCTGGATGATCACCTGGATCAACTAGAAAACACCGCTAAAAATAGATATGAAATAAGGTTGTGGCCACTTAAATTAACTATCTAATTTGATTATGCTTTGCCTTAACTATAGCAAATGGAAGCTCAAGTATGTTTTGGGTACCAGTGATGACGACACACCTATAAATAAAATGGTGGTTAAGGTGTTGGCGCTGATGTTGGAGCACCTGAGCGTTGACCAGTACAATAGGCATGTGATGTATGCCGTAAACTTTATTGGCACTTATTTGTGTGCCAACAGGATCAATTTAGATGATAAAGGTCAGGTGTTCACCTATGAACAATTTTGGAAACTTAGGTATGATATTTACATTCAGAAGTTATTATATAATATACAATATAAATTAAAGTTTATAAATTAGAAAATATTTTGTTGATTTTGCTTTATTAAATAAAATATTTAAATCCTAGTAAACAAAGTGTATTAGTCAGCTCTGCATTCATTAAACTATTGTAATCTAATACATTTAAAATAGTTTTTCTTACTTATCAATATAAATACAGTAAAACCTAATAAACACATAGAATAGCTATTGATTATACAGAAATAATACATAATGTTATAATATTATTAATCATACAGAATATACATAATATTATACAGAATTTCAGAAATTATCAAACGATCAACCGCCACCTATGAATAACTTAATAAAATTAATTATTAAAAATATTTATATAAACTCAAATAATTAGAGAAAAGAACAATGCCTCGGTCATAATCTTTATATTCTGTGAGCTAAGCACCGGATTAGACCCTATACGAGTTGACGGACGACCCATTATGGCTCTCATTCAATGCGGTCGCCGGAAAGCACGCCATTATGGCCAACGAGATCTACTCATTAAAAAGTGAAGTTATAAAGGGTCAGGGTAAATATAGCTACACCTATCTGCTTATGATAAGGGAGGGCTACACGGCTCAGAAGGCCATTGACCAACTAGTGGTTGAAATTCATAATTTGTGGGAAATGTCGCTTTATTTTGGCGAGAAGTTGAAGGCTTATAATAATAGACAGTTAAGTGCTTATGTGGATGAGGTTATGCACTTGTGTCGAGGTAATTTATTTTGGTCAATGCAATGCCCACGTTATGTGGTTGCCCCTGGTAATAGTCATTATCTCGATATTAATAAGTAAAGATTTTACTATGGTACTCTAAATATAATATAGCACAGAATTTATTGAAAAAATTATTTTAAATTTTAATATTATTTAATTTATTGTTTTCTGATTTATTTTTTATTAATGCTAATTATGTTTTAAACTTATAATAAGTTCATAAGCTTATAATAAGTTATTATTATTAACAACCATGTTCAATATTAAAATATTTTTGATAATCTATAATTATTTATTCTAATAGACATTTATAAATTTATTTAAGTACATATTGTACATGTTACTCTGTATTTTTATAATTACTTATGTTATACTTTATTTTAATAATATGTGTCGAAATAATGTGTTTTATTTCATAATGTTAATCAATAAAATTAGTTAAAAATAATGATATTTTAGTAATTATTTATAATGTACAGAAAATATTTCATTGATTTTTCTAATTGTTATAATAATTACTTTTTATTTATAGTTAATTAAAATCCGATAACAAAATTAGCACATAACTAATTATTTCTTACACAATAAAAGTGAAAGTGCATTTCTAATTGTATAATAATTAAATGCCATTTGTTTTATTACAATTATGTACCAACCATAAAAGTTTCTAAACAAGTACATGTTAAAGTACATTTGTTATATTTAATAAAAGTACATTTGTTATAGTTAATAAATTTAAATGCATAAAATTGTTATTTTAAAATATTAATGTAAAACTTCATAACGATTTATGTTTATTGAAAATAAATTTTTAAGCAAGATGAAATATGTTTCACAAATATTTTATCAAATCATATGTTTTATGGGATGTGTGTATCAAACATACAAAATAAGTGAACTATACTTCTCTTACGAGACTACAAGTAATGTTAAGTACACTCCCATCGACTCACACATATCATACCCGGCCCTCACTTTATGTGTCAGTAAATTTATCCTGGTTAATAAGACTTTGGTATCCATACCCAGGGGTAACTTAAGTGCGAGTCGATGGGTCAATAAGGTTCGGAACCGCATGAAAGGGATGCCTATCAGAGACCAATAC
>CAJPVJ010000708.1:0-21237 GCA_905397405.1 Oppiella nova
AAATAAGTTTAATAAAATAAATTTTACTGTAATACTTTAATGATTATAAAAATGTTTAATAAATTGCTGAAACAGAATATTCTGTAAGTTTTATATTTAATGTAATACTAACGAGAGGTCTATGTGTTGGCAATCATATGAAAAATTTTTTCTAAATTATTTATAATTAGCAATAATTGATTACAAAAAAATAAGACTAATAATTCTAATTATTACATGTTAAGTAAAAATGTTTTATAAAGTATAATCTCTTTCGACAAACGACATGAAAATAATGTCAACACCAAAGCCCTTAAAGATAGACACGAAGGGACGGGACAACCATTACTGGGTCTATGTGTCCGTCCGTTTGACAGCGGAGTTAAGAAACTGTGGTTTGGTTTGAATGAACAAAGGGTTCAGTTTGCGGGTCAAGTAAACGGCGGATTCATTGTGTGTCGGCATCACATTGGGCTCACGTATGGGTGAGTGTTGTATATGTTTCCAGAAATCAAACCGCAGTATATTTCAATGATTATAAGTTTTCATTGACCCAGTACATTTAATGTAAGGTCAAATTGTACACATGCTTAGTTTAATTTCTGAAACTCGTATGCTTTACCCAATTTCATGCAAACATATTGTATATTACTGGGGGTTGGTTGCTATAAATTACAAAACGTGTATTTCAACACTGCTTTCAATATTAAAGTCATATAAAAGCTGAGTTGAAATACGCGCTATACTTTATCGTACCCGGCACACACGTTGTCTCTATAACTGTCTATTAATTAATGAACTGGACACAATTGCTAATTTGACATGCATTTCCCATTGTCAGTGTATTGCCAATCTTAAATCATGACGTCATCACAGATGTGAACGGAGTTCACGTCAATACGGCCAAAGAGTTGATGGATTTGATGAGTACACCGGGAGATCATATACTAACTGTCCACTCGTGTACACCGGAAGACGAAATCTTTGAAATTGCGGTCGACCCTAAACCAAACAATTATGCGTTTATATGACTTATGAATGCATTTTCATTTGTTTTGAATTTCATATTTTACATTATATTACATTAAAGCATGTGTTCATTGAACACTTCAGATATTTTCTCAATTTTATGACTGAATTTATTATAAATTAATTTACATCACTTAGGAAACAATGTAATTAATTCAATTATCATATAAGTTAGTACTAGTACTAACTGGCTTAACTGGTAATTTTCTTTAATAAGTTTTTTAGTTGGCTTTTCAACTATTCCCAAACCTAACCTAACCTCCGGGGAAGGACGCCTTCACCAAACACAGCGCTTATTCATACAACTCGTTTCCCATAAGTCTCGCAAAGCGCATAATCCGTGAACAAGTTTGGCTGCAATGGGCGTCAGAATGCGAGGACGCGACCCAAAGTTCCGGGACGCGCTACTGGCTCCCAAACCTCGAGGACGTCAGACGCTTTGTGAAAAAGTCCAACACATCATTCGAGATGACGCAGACACTCACTGGTCATGCCTTCGCCAAGAGTTATCTGCACAGATTCAAGATCTGCAACGACGCCAACTGTCCGTGCGATGACGCATCTCCACAAACCATAGAACATCTCTTTAAAGCGTGCCCTAGATATGCCTATCAACGACATAACTATCTCTGCTATTGTACTCTTAAAAACGAGACGCCTTTCAAAATAGCGTCACACGACGCCAAACTGACTAAATGTTTGAGGACTTCGCTTCTGAAGTCATAAGAATTCTCAAAACATTCAACGCATAATTATTAGAAACCAAAACATCAAACACATCAACCGACGCGTCTGACGCCTGTATCCATTAGCAAGCGTCATAACCTACTCTTCATTATAATTATTCAATTTCTGTAAATAACTTTATATTATGTCGCGCGATGGCGCGCACATCACTTTACAATTGACGCCATAATTTGTGTACGACCCGTTGTGTATATACACGACTGCAATACAAAATCAAGTGTCAGTTGTTGTTTTGCTTTCGTTGTGTTTACATCACTCGACGCCATATTTGACGCCTTTTTCGACGCTTTCCTCGAAAACACAACAGCACTCTCGACGCTATTCGACGCCATACTGACGCTCACCAACACAACTATGGCTTCAAAGTCTGGAAAGAACTGCCAGTCATGCGACGCAATTTCGGCCCAAAACAAAGAGTTGACGACTCTCAACAAGGAGCTCATGGACACCAATGCCCGCCTCAAAGTTCATCTCGAGTCTCGTGACGCCACACTCGGGGAACGCGACGCCAAGATTAAGCGTCTGGAGCTCAAGTCGGCCCAACTGCTGGCCGCCCTCCAACACTCACAAGGACTTACCGCCTGCCTCATCGAGTCTTTCTCCGACGCAGACGCGCCGCCACCGTCAAGAAGCAGGGCGTCAAGCGTCACTTCCGAGACGCTCTCAAGCATAGCGTCGCTTGGATTTCAGTGCCTGACCCTCAGCCGAACCACACCACCAATACTCCCTCAACGCAAGAAGCCCTCCAACACCAAGGCGTCGGCGACGCCATCTCAACAACAGACGCCAAAACCCGCAAAAAGAGCCGCCTCCCGCTCACCAAAGAAATCTGCGCCTAAGAAGACAGTGACGCGTTATCACCAATGCGTCCTGTGCGGGTGGCACGACAGGGCGTCAAACAAGAACGTTCCGCGTCATTTCCACACCAACCACGACAACTACCACTACAACATCAAAGAACACGGGAAGAAATTCTTCTATCTCGTGGTTGACGCGCCGCTGGATAATTGGCCAGAATCGACCCCGAAGCCATGGGACGTTATGGAGTTGCTCGGCGTCAAAGGCATTGACGCCCGTTGGCTAAACACAAAAGAAGCGTCAAGACCCCCGACTGCAACCACACAGAAGACGCCGACGCCGAAGCAGAAGAAGAGCGTCAAATCAAGGGAATACATCTCGAGTAACAGCGATGATAGCGACAACGAGGAAGAAACACCGGGCGGAGTCAAAAGAGAACCTGACCTCAGCGCGTCATCCGATTCGGACGCGTAAAGACGCCAATCCGCTGAGAACCTCAACACCGACGCCATATTATGACGCCTTAATCGTCAATATTTTGATTGTTTTACTTTCTCTTTTTGCTTAAATAACTCATTTATAAAATCAAATTATAAAACTATATTATAATTACTACTATTATTACTATTACAATCATCACTATTTATTACTCTTATTTGTACTGTTTTATATGGAATTAAATAAATTTACCTTCAGTAGGGGTCAGTCCCCGTTCTGTTGGCTCAAGGAAAAAAACCTAACCTAACCTAACCTAACCTAACCTAACCTAACCTAACCTAACCTATCTGATCAATAATCCCATCAATAAGTCAATACATACAAGATACATATGTTAGTGTATTTACAACACGTCTTACTCGCTAACCCTTATTGCATACAAATTACTTAAAATTATAGATTAATGGAAACAATGGATTAAATAAAATTATATATAAATCCGTTAATTATCTCGCGCTAGTAATATCAAATTTCAAAATCGACTCAATATATTTGGAAAACAAATAATCAGTTTAATTGTCATTCAAATCTAAGTACTTCTGAAGTGATGTATCGGCTAATGAGACAAACGATTAGCAAAACACCGCTAATGATAGCCATTAGCGCGACAATTGGTGTGAATTATTGGCACAAAAGACACACAAAACTGAACAAACAATTGATGGCAAACATCGATACTCGCCGTAAGTTAAGGCTACGAATAGCTCATATGAAAGACACCGACAAAGCCATCGGTGATGTCTACCATAAGGCGTGGAGGAAAATTGTATTCTTAAGGTCTTATAAGTTCACGACACCATATAAGACAGTCCATGTCAATGAAGGCATGGGAGTTATCATAACTACTGACCCGACATATGTGTTGACCTGCGCTCACTGTATAGACGGTGATGTATCGGCATTTGTCCCCATTTACCGGTTTGCGAAGTGGAAGGGCGAACCTGACCCCGAACTACCGTTTATTGAGTCGAGGTATTGCGTGGGATATGTCGCTTATATGGAGCGGGAGATAGACTGTGCGCTCATTAGACTGATCGATGACCTGCCGAAGCGATTTGTGGCCGAGTTCTCGAAACATGGCGTAAAATCAGGCCAACATTTGGTGGGAGTCGGCAATCGGGACATAAACTATTGTATATGCGATGGTGTTGTCAACGGCGTGGACAGGGATTGCGGGTCCTTTAGTCACGGCAGTTATCATAGTTGTGAGGCTATTGATGATCCGACTAATCGGTATATCATGCATACAAATCGCACGTATCCGGGCTTTTCTGGGAGTGCAGTGTTTGATATGGAGGGAAAGGTGGTTGGTATGCATACGGGCAGTATAGCACCTTTTAATGAAGGATTTGCCGTTCCTTACAACGATTTGATAAAAGGTTTGTAAAGTGTTTTTATGGATTATAACCAGTGATCGCACTATCAGTTTATATAATATGAGATGTTTTTATCATTTCTTAAGATTTCATTGAAAGAGGTATTGCTTTCGACGGTCGACACGATAATGAGATGAAAGTCAAAGAGATTGAGGAGAGACACGAAGTGAAGGGATCACTCGGTATATGTGTCCGTCGGTTAGACCAAAACGCAATCGATAACCGATTTGGTCGTAAGTTTAGAAAACTTATCCCTCTTTTTGTTGGATCTTTGGGCATCATTGTGTTGGATCAGGTGATGGCCAATCAGATTGGTGACGGGTATATGTTTACGACAATTATTTGCCAATCAATGTATTGAACGACTGTTAGCTTACTATTCATTTGCCATTTCAGTGAAAACCATCTCATGAGGAATGATGTGATCACTGAAGTGAATGGAAATGAAGTCAATTCAGTGACAATGTTCAGGCAATTGATTGATACCACCGGTGATATCGTGCTATCTGTCCATCGCTTCAATGCTAACTCTGACGGGTACGAGGGTTTTGAGACTACATTTCTCTTTACAGTCAAACCTGAGCCCAAGAGCTGTCTTCTCATATGATTTATAATTGTATTTCAAAACTAATTGATATCTCAATTATTTCATGTAATCGTAAATTTACTGTTACTATAATTTTCTAAATACATTTCAATGTGTTATTAATATCTTAAAACTATTGTATTTTATGGATTAAACAAATTCCTATTCATTATTATATATTTATTTTGATATTGTGTTTTAATAATTTGAATTGGATTTTGAAAACTTGATATTTTGTTTAAAACTAATTTATTTTGTCGAAATTGAGTAGAAAATGGTTTATAAGTTTCAGTTATGAAGCCTATGAATACACTTTTCATATTATATTCATATAGTAATGAGATAATAGTTATCCTGGGTGAAAATAATCAGTAAATTTGCCAATTGTTTTAAATTCACTTCAAATTATCGTTCAATTTATTATTTACTCAAGTAAAGTTTTGTTTACAAATTAATAACTTGCTATTAGCAGTTTGATTAGCAAATTGACATTATTGCAATTTTATTGCAAATATAAATCTATGAATTTAAATTTCAACTCATATTTTATAATTATTATGAATAATATCATTGAAAATAGTTTTCATAAGATTTGCGGCAAACATATCGATGTGTTTATAAGTTTTCGTCAAACTATTCTCATTACTGTCACAAACATATTGATCACAATTATCAATGTTCTCGCAAAAAGTGGTCATCTCTTGGGTAGGGCTGAGGACATTGAAGTGCGACACAAATGGACGTCCGAGCGATCTCTGGGACTATTTCTCTGCAAGTTTAACACCAATGCAAAGGATGTCAGGTTTGATAACTTGGATGCAGAGGACGTGCTCTCGGAGTTATTTGATGGCCGAGTCATTGTTTGGGAACAGGTGTTGGGCAATGGGATGGGTGTCGGGTATACTATGCAATTGTACAATATTATTTTGATATACAGTATATCACTATATTATCGCAATGACTGTCCGTTAATTGTCTATATTTTGTGACTATTATGTAATATTCAATGAATTGAATGACTGTTAACTTGCAATCCATTTGCCATTTCAGTGAAAACCAACTCAAGAGGAATGATGTGATCACTGAAGTGAATGGGTTTGAAGTAAATTCAGTTAAAGACTTCATAGAGTTTATACAAGACATACATGAAGCTGATCCGGACGAAGAGATTGTGCTAACTGTCCACCGATGCACTACTGATGCTATGGACGAGAATGATATTGATATGAATTTTGAACTTACAGTCGAATACACAGCGAAAAACTATGAATTTATATGATTTATGAATGTATTTCCAAATTGATAGATATTTTATTAAATTATTTGCAATAAATATATCGCGCTTACAAAACATTGTGAAATAAACAAAATCCATTTAAATATAAAATTGATATTCAAAACAGATTATTCGTTTGATAAGTTATACAGAATAGAGTAAAGTTTAGTAACAAAATGTATAATTTGTAGTAATGTTTAAATTATTAAAACAAACTGTTCTCAAAAGTGCACTAATGGTAGGAATTAGTGCGACAATTGGTGTGAATTATTGGCACAAAAGACACACAAAAGTGAGCAAACATTTGATGGCAAACATCGATACTCGCCGTGAGTTAGGGCTACGAATGGCTCACTTGAAAGACACCGACGAAGCCATAAGAAATATCTACGAGAAGACCTGTATAAGTATAGTATACTTACAGTGCTATTCATTTACTGAGCCGAGTATGACGACCATGACCTGCACAGACGGTATAGGCATCGTAACCAATGAGCCGGGATATATAGTGACGTGCGCTCACATAATAGACGCCGATTTATCAACGCCTGTAACCATTCAAATGTTTCTCATGGACGGGGAGGATGTGGTAAGACTACCGACGGGTAGACTACTAATGGAATACGAAGGATATGTAGCTTATATGGAGCGGGAAATAGACTGTGCACTCATACGACTGGCACCGGTATCTCTGCCGCGCTATATGTCCACCACATTCTCGAGTACCGGCGTAAATGTAGGCCAACCCGTGGTGGCTGTGGGCAGTCATGCGATTGCGTACTGTATAAGCAATGGTGTCGTCAATTGTCTGGACATGGAGTACGGGTCTATAAGTCGTGGGTTTGTTTGGTACTCCGATCAGTTAGATCATCAACGTAATCAGTATATTACGCATACCAGTCCCACATTTGTAGGCTTTTCCGGAGGTCCAGTGTTTGATACGGACGGACAGGTTGTCGGTATGATTACGAGCGGCGATGAGGACATTACAGAGGGATATGCCGTTCCCTACAACCATATGATGAAGGGTTTGTAGTTTTCATTGATTACAACCAGTGATCGCACTATCAGTTCATATAATATGAGATGTTTTTATCGCTTCTTAAGAATTCATTGAAAGAGGGATTGATTTTGACAAACGACACGATAATGAGATGATATCCAAAGCACTTGAAGAGAGACACGAAGTAACATCTCAACGATCTCTGGGTATATGCGTCCGCCCGAAACAATGGGGTCGTTATTCCCGAGCCCTAGTTGTGGATCAAGTGATGGGGAATCGGGTGGTTGTCGGGTATGAGTAGTTTCATAACTATCTATATTTATTATGAACAGTATTGCATATATTGAATCACTAAGTCACTAAATGTCTGTAATTTGTGACTGTTATGTATTGAACGACTATTAACTTAACATCCATTTCCCCTTTCAGTGAAACCCAATTCATTCCGGGAGATGATGTGATCACTGAAGTGAATGGAAATGCCGTCGATTCGGTCGAGAGGTTGAGTCAATTGATAACTGAGACAAACACTGAAACTGTTGACCTAACTGTCCGTCGCTTTAATGATGATACCGGCGATTACGATACCATTACCCTTATAGTGAAACCTGAGCCCAAAACCAGGTTTTTAATATGATTTATGACTGCATTTTTAAATAGTTTGATACTATACTAAATTATTTACTGTATTATAGTTTTCTAAGTTTAGATAAATGAGTTATATTTATAAATAAAATAATTCCTTATGAAATGAATTTATCAGTGCTTTAATTGTTTTACTAAGAAAACAAAATAAATTTATAGTATAAATTTGACGTAGTTCATAAAATATTAATCAAATAATTTATATTTAAGTTAGTTTGATTTAATTTATACCATGTATATTTAATAATTGAGTCAATAGTGGTGTGTCTGACTCTGTAGTCGACTTAATACCAGTCAAACTCATTTAATACAATGAATTTTACTCAAATAACTTATAAATAGTTAATAATATTCATTAATCACTCAAAAACTAATCATTTTGAAAAAAATTCCTAAACTTTTTTATGATTACAAATCCCCTCATAATTAGTTAGTAATGAGTTTTCCCAGAATATATAGCAATGAAACTGCGATACATGTCATAGAGATGAGTGGTTTTGAGTTAAAGTCTCACATTTGTATGCATCGGTCGATGAATTAGTTTGAAACCACATTTCTGCAGCGAACTGAACATGGCATACAATCTTTCAAATGTCTGCAATTAGTCAAACCAGTGATCCGGTTGATCCCAAAGAGCTGCCGGAGTTCTTCGATTCCTCCAAATATGCAGACAAAGAGCTGATGGTTGAGCCACACGTTGACGAGTCGGACACCGAAGACCCCAATAATAATGATGGCGTTCCGGACGAAGAGGTGACGGCTTTCTTCAGATATATGGATAACATGTATTTCAGAGGCAGACTATACGAGAGAGGGGTCCGGATAGAGGTGTCGACGAGACTGAAGAAGAATTGGACCCGAATTGTGAAGACAACGGAGTGAGTAATGGTTAAGAGATATCTATATATGGTTTTAATACTTGGGATCAATTGATAGCTCGTATGAGATCCGTATGACTCATATATTGGTTGATAATGACCACAAACATGATATGCCTGACTATGTCTTGGATGCTATGATCAAAGTTAACGGAATGATCGCTCGGGCAGACGGTATGGTATGTCAGATATGAAGTAGTTTTAGTAAAATGTGATTTTCTACTGACAGAGAAAATCAAAAAATCAAATCTCAATGAAAAACAGATTAAGAAACCATTGGATAGTCTATCGGAAAAACAAAACCAAAAACCAAATGTCAATGCAATCAATGAACCAAAAAAGGTTTAAATGAGTGCAAAGTTATTTGAATTATGAGTTAACTGTAATAGAGTTTGTCATCTATTAGACTACCGGTGCTGACGACTTGGGCGACGAAGAACTCGAAAAACTAATCCTCAAAACCGAGAAGATGTCGCTCGCGGCCGAAACCCTGGAGGAAATGGATCCCAAACCGTGTATCAATGAATTGTTCCGGAGATACGACAAGAGATTCTTCGATGGATTGCTTCACGGGAATGATGTGGACGTCGGATGGAGTTATCAAATGAAACGGAGTGCCGGTATTACGTACGCTGATCGGGGCGATCGACCCATTATTATACGGTTGTGTCGACGCCTACTATTTAGATCCCCGCGAAGAGATCTCGTGGAGACACTCCTCCATGAGATGATTCACGCCTGGATGTTCATACATGGCGTGGAAGGTTAGCCTGGTCATTGTTTTGATACGATATTGTGGTTGTAATGTATTTATTGTCCACTTCTTAGAGGATAATGGAGGACATGGAAGGGTTTTCCACAAGAAAATGGATGAACTGAACCGCGAAACGGGTCTAAACATAGCCGTCGGACACAATCTTCCGGATATCGATCCCAACGATGATATGAATCGGTTTGAAAAGACGCGACAGAAGAAGTGGCACAAGACTTGTGATTATTTGCCTGCCGTTTGAATATTTGTATGAATTTATGAATTAATATAAATTTGTACCTAATTTATACCGTAATTAATGCATTGAAATAATAGAAAATATCTGAACTTATTGACAAATTATTAATAAAATTAATCTTTTCGAAAATATACATAAAGTATATAAAAAGGGAAACATTTTCAAAATACTATAATTACAAAAGTATTAATCTGATTAATATAAGTATTTATAAATATTCAATGATGAGTCCCTATAAGGAATCGGTAATCACTTAATAATTAATAAAATTGAAAATATTTCTCAATTTTTATAATTACTATTCAAATGCACTCATAATTAGTTAGCAATGAGTAGAGATAAATTATTAAATATGAGTATATTTTAGTATTAGTAAAACATTTGTATGATTTGGTCGATTAGTCGGTTTGTAAATCACATTTCAATACAACATAGACTTGAAATCAAAGGGAATTATTAAAAATAATTAAACAATAATTGTTACCAAGGTTCAGTACTATGAATGCGATACAGCATATAACGTTCAATAATACCAATAGATTTGCATTATTTTCTAACAAAATTCAAATATCATTTCAATAAAACGAATTCATTGATAGGTTAAAAATTTGTAAATTAAAATCTTACATATTAAACAATTTATTTGTTTGATTTAATATAAAACACGGAATATTCTGCAGTAATGTATTGGCTATTGAAACAAACACTTAGCAAAACACCGCTAATGACAGCCATTAGTGCGACAATTGGTGTGAATTATTGGCTTAAAAGTTACCCAAAAGTGAGCAAACAATTGATGATAAACATCGATACGAGGCGTGTGTTTGAGCTACGAATGGCTCATATGATAGACACCAAAGATGTCTATGAAAATGCCTTCAAGAGTATAATATACTTAATGGCCTACAAATGGACTCAACCCAATGGGAAAAGGATCAACAAAACGGGTATTGGGATCGTAACCAATAACCCGGGATATATAGTCACCTGCGCTCACAATGTAGAGGCTGATGTGTCGACTCCTGTAACCATTAAACTGTTTGTAGAGCGTCGGGACCTTATGGGGAAGTCCTATCGTATTGGAAACATATTAGTATACGAGGGATATATCGCTTATATGGAGCCAGAGATAGACTGTGCGCTCATACGACTGCCCACCAAACAGCTGGCCCACAATATGTCGACCACTTTCTCTAATACTGGTGTACAAGTAGGCCAACCCGTGGTGACTGTCGGTAATTATGAGATAAAGTACTTTATATGCGATGGTATCGTCCAATGTGTGGACCGGGAGGTCGGGTCCATAGCTCGCGACGATTATCGTATTTGGGATGATATACTGGAACCGAGTAATCGGGATATTATGCACAACTGTCCCACTTACCCGGGCTTTTCCGGGTGTGCGGTGTTTAATATGGATGGACGGGTAGTTGGTATGCATTGGGGCGGAAATGCAAAGTTTGGCGATAAATATGCCGTTCCTATGAATACATTAAATGGTTTGCATTTTCATTGATTATTAAAATCAGTGATCGCACTATCAGTTCATATATTGAGATATTTTTAATAATTTCTTAAGTTTTCATTGAAAGAGGGATTGCTTTCGACAGACGACACGAAAATGCAATGAATGTCAACGCCGTTGAAGAGAGACACCAACGGACTGTCCAACGATCTCTGGGTTTATGCGTCCGTCAGAGACAACGGAATCTTAATCTCGAAGTCTATGTTTGGGATCAGGAGATGGGGAACCGGGTGTGTGTCGGGTAAGAGAAGAGAGACACCAACGGACTGTCCAACGATCTCTGGGTTTATGCGTCCGTCAGAGACAACGGAATCTTAATCTCGAAGTCTATGTTTGGGATCAGGAGATGGGGAACCGGGTGTGTGTCGGGTAAGAGTATACAGTATACTGTTTATTACTATATTGTATGCAAACCAATTGTATTGCATGTGTTGTTTTAATAACTAACAGCTATTTTTGTTACATTTATGATTATTGTTGAATCCATATATTGATCAATCGATGGCTTAAAATCCATTTCCCTTTTCAGTGAAAACCAACTCATGAGGAATGATGTGATCGCAGAAGTCAATGGAAATGCAGTCAATTCGGTGGAAATGCTGAGACAATTGATAACTGAGACAAACACTGAAACTGTTGACTTAACTGTCCGTCGCCTCAATGATAATAGCGATGAATACAATACATTTCCCCTTACAGTCAAACCTGAGCCCAAAACACGCTTTTTAATATGATTTATGATTGTATTTCTAAAACCAATTGAGAAGAGAGACACCAACGGACTGTCCAACGATCTCTGGGTTTATGCGTCCGTCAGAGACAACGGAATCTTAATCTCGAAGTCTATGTTTGGGATCAGGAGATGGGGAACCGGGTGTGTGTCGGGTAAGTGTATACAGTATACTGTTTATTACTATATTGTATGCAAACCAATTGTATTGCATGTGTTGTTTTAATAACTGAGAGTTATTTTTGTTACATTTATGATTATTGTTGAATCCATGTACTGATCAGTCGATGGCTTAAAATCCATTTCCCTTTTCAGTGAAAACCAACTCATGAGGAATGATGTGATCGCAGAAGTCAATGGAAATGCAGTTAATTCGGTGGAAATGCTGAGACAATTGATAACTGAGACAAACACTGAAACCCAACTGAATTGACAGGCAGCGGAGTTACTATTATCGCTACTTATGTTATGTAAAGGGGAATGTCAGTTTGGACTCGGGTTTTGTGCGAAAAATTATACTAAATACTAACATAAAGATTTTGGTTAACAAATTATAATAAATTATTTAATGTATTAAAGTCTTATTAAGAGGATTACATTAATTCAATAGTATAACAAAATTATTAGTTTCATTTTAGCAATGTGCACCATACCAACAAACATTGACAACTCTTAAATTATTTAATTGTAATTTTTTTAAAACAATTACTAAGAAACTAAATTTTTAGTAATTTCTATGCACCTTGCTATTTCTAATTCTAATTACTGTGTATTTAGTGTTCCCAAATCCAAAAATCAAATTCCTTGAGAATCCTTAGTTTTAAACAAACAAACCTGAGCTAAACAATTGTATCTCAATATGATTTATATTATAAATGAAACGATTTTGAAATTATAAATCTATTGAATTATTGATCAAAAATATTATTAATAACTTCTAAACCGAATTAAGTTATAAATTATAATTATGTATTAAAAATTGTTCAGTTTTCATAATAATGAATTTGTATCATTTGGCTGGTAAGTAGTAATTACTATAAATTTTATAGTATAAAACCTCGAGCAATGAACACGATTTACAAATTCAAAAATCCATGCAATTATCTATTCACTAAAATTGATATTTAAACTAAAGGGCAAATATTTGTGTACTATTTTCCAAATGTATAAACTATTGACACAATCTATTCGCAAAAGTCCACAAATCGTAACCATTTGTGCGACAATTGGTGCGAATTATTGGCACAAAAGACACCCAAAAGTGAGCAAACAATTGACGGCAAACATCGATACTAACCACAAGTTTATGTTACGAATGGCTCACATGAATGGCACTGATCAGGACCATTACATCTACAGAATAGCCTGGACTCAAATAGTATTCATAAACTCATTCAGTTACATGAAGGCTACAATTAAGCCAGGGTCAACTGGTTTGCTAAACGGCAACGGTATAGGGATCGTGACCTATGACCCCCAATACATAGTGACCTGCGCTCACGTTATACAATCAGATGTGTCAACCCCTGTAACCATTACACTGTTTACGCCCAATACTGATCAAGTGATCAGGGTGTCTGCGAGTAAGGCATTCACCCTACAGGGATATGTAGCTTATATGGACCCGGCTATAGACTGCGCCCTAATACGACTGTCCGCTGAATTTGCGCACAATAAGATCCCTGTTCCCTGAATCCGGTGTCAAAGTAGGCCAACCCGTAATGTGTGTGGGGAGTCATAGAATATCCTATTGTATAGCCGATGGTGTCGTACAATCGCTGGACAGGCCGTTCTGCACCTGTAGCCGAGGCAATCATTGCATACAAACCTCTGTTCACAGTCTGGACAGTCTGTATACTATGCACACCTGTCCCACATATGTGGGCTTTTCCGGGGGTGCGGTGTTTGACACGGACGGACAGGTAGTTGCTATGAATTCTGGTGGAGATCAGATGCTTCGTGAGAAATACGCCGTTCCTTACCATACGTTAAAAGGTTTGATTACATCTTGTGATCGCACATCAGATCATATAATATGAGATGTTTTTACCATTTCTTTAGATTTCATTGACAGAGGAATTGAATCACAAAAATCCGACGAAATAGCGTTGAAAGCGAGGTATGAATTGACAGCCCAGGTATCTTTGGGTTTATTACTGGTACCATTGGATAAGAAAATAAAGGAACTCCTATTTAGTGGTAGTATAGGGAAAGCACAGTTCGCCAATGTATTTGATGGTGGTGTCGTTGTCTGGGATCAGGTGTGTGGGAATCGGGTGGGTGTCGGGTAAGTGTCTATACATTTATAGCTATCTATTTGAATGCAAACCATTTGTATTGCAAATATTTTCTTAATGATTATCCGTTAATTGCATATTAATTGTGACTATTATTTGGTAATCAATGTAATGAAAATCAAATCCATTTCCCATTCAGTGATATCGTACTCAAGAAAAACGATGTGATCACAGAAGTGAACAATGAGCCAGTTCATTCACTGGAAATGTTCAGACAAATGATTGAACAGCCTGGTCATTTAGAGTTAACTGTTTATCGACTCACACCTGATCTTAAAACTGAAAGCTTTTCCCTATCCGTCAAACTTGAGGCTAAAGACTGTTACTTAATATGATTACAACTTTTGATCGCTTGAGTGACTAATTGAATTGTAGATTATCTTACGATTACTTTTATACTGTATTCAAATTTGCATATTTATAAATAATCTATTTTTGAGTATTATGTTTATTAACCAGTGAATACTGTAGTTTCCTATTAATTATTTTACATGGATATGTCTCACAATAATTTATGATAGTTTTTGTGTATTATAATAATTATTTTAAAAATCATTTTCATGGTCTCGTTCAATAATAGAGTTTAACTTTTATTTGCAAAATTCAAATTAACTCTAATCAGTACTTAAAGTACAGTAATTGAGTTACTGAATCTCAATACTGGAAATTAATTGATAATTTTATATTACAAATTATATCAAATAGTTATGTTCAGACTATTGATACAAACAGTTGGTAAATGTCCACTCATAATAACCATTTGTGGGGCAATTGGTGTGAATTATTGGCGCAAAAATCAGGATACGAGCCGTGAGTTTGGGCTACGAATGGCTCACATGAAAGACATCCAAATAGACATCAATTATATCTACAGACATACCATCAATAGTATCGTAAGTGTTACCGCATATTCAAGCACTGAGACGGGAACGGGATTACGAAAAAGCACCAGGGGCGTAGGGATCGTTACTAATAACCCGGAATATATCATCACCTGTAGCCACATAATACCCGCTCAACCCTCAGCCTCTGTAACTGTCAGACTGTATGTCCCGCACAGGGATGGTGTGGTCCGGGAGTCTAAAAATGTTATATACAAATGTGACGGATATGTAGCGTATATGGAGCCGGAGATAGACTGCGCTCTTATACGACTTTCCCATCCTATGCCGCCTCGTATGGTCAGCCGATTCGGGTCGACCCTAAAACAAGGGGAACGGATGTTAAGTGTGGGTACTTATGGTATTAAGTATTGTTTAGGCGATGGTATCGTACAGTCTATCGATAGGCCCACGGGTTCTATGGTTGCGGACTGTTATGTAGTTTTTGATACCTGTCAGGACGAAACTAATGAACGCGTATCGCATACCTGTCCACAATATGGCGGTTATTCCGGGGGTCCGTTGCTTAATATGAATGGAGATATAGTGGGTATGAATTGGGGAGGAATTAATGGTAACGACGAGAACAGTACAGTTCCTAACCATGTGTTGAAAGGTATGCCTATTTTTATTGATTATAACTCTCTGTCCTTATATTGAGATGTTTTTATCATTTCTTAAGCTTTCATTCAAAGAGGAATTGATTCACAAAACAGAGACCAAAATGAGTTGAAAGCCATTGAAGCGAGACATGAATTGTCGGGACAGCGATCTTTGGGTCTATTAGTCGTACCGATGAACCAAAGAGTGGTAAACAACCGGTTCAGTGATACCCAACTGAAAGTGATTACTTCATAGGAGTGTTGTCGTCTGGGATCAAGTCATTGGGAACCGTATGGGTGTCGGGTATGGGTGTATATTTACGATGGTTACTGTAATTACTACAATTCCAATCCATTTCCCATGGATTCAGTCTTAACCAACTCATGAGGTATGATGTGATCACTCGAGTCAATGCAAATCCGGTCAATACGGCTGAAAAGTTCAGGGAAACTGTGGACAGATCTGAACACGTGTTCCTAACTGTCCATCGGGTGGAACCTAATGGTCGCATACATATCTTTCCCCTAACAGTCATACCCGACACCAAAAACCTTTCCTTAATATAGCGTTTCATACAGTTTTCTTAACATATTTTCGTTTATTATAAGATAATACGGAATTTTATGTTTGTTTTAAAATTTAAATCCATAATAAAATACTTTGACTGAAAATCGTGTTCAATAAATCACTTGTTTGTATCGCGAGTTTGTATTTTTAAATTGATTACAAAATTCTGTTACAACTTATAATCAGATATTAAAAACGGTAGACAATTGTATTCTTAGTGCTATTCAATTTAACAATTTAAACATCAAGGACATGGATCAAATTATGGGCACAAATGTTTGCAATTCATTTATAATGAAGAATTTGTCGCTCATTGTTATTGGCGTTTATTTGAATACTTTGGGGTATGAAATGACAATTATAGCTACATTTTCAATATCTATTTATGTGAACAGTTGGACAGTCGTATTGGCAGATGTAGTGACACCCAAACATGAGTATGTCATCTCTGACGGCGCTCTTATAGCTCACAGTTTTATTAATATCATTGAAGTGGTCATATGTTGCGGTTGTCTGGCATTCATTGTATCCATGATTCTCAATGGCGTCGAGAGGAGTGCCAAAAAGCGGTCAAACCAACTGCCAGTTGTGGTTCAAACACCTGTCCAACCCTCACAACTCCCTCAACCCCCTCAACCCACTTCACTACCCGTTATAAAGCGTTGATAAGATTTGTTAGAAAATCCAAATTTCATTCAATTGTCATTTTCATATTATTTATATCATATTAAATATGAAAATTTTTTATTTTAGTCCTATTTTGTTGTAGGTTAACCGGGAAGACCTAATTCTTGTAAATTTATAAATCAATATTTTTTAAAATAATAGATAAACAATGGACTTCTTTGGCTTCTTTAACCGGGAAGCCCGACCCGACCCTCTATGCCTCTATGGACTTAACTTATAATTAGATGTCCTGTCACTGATTAATAAAATAAGTTATTCAAACTAAACACTTAACTAACTTCTACAAAAATACCTGTATTATTGAGATACAATACTATATGATTTGGATGATTCAATTNGCCATTGAGAATCATGGATACAATGAATGCCAGACAACCGCAACATATGACCACTTCAATGATATTAATAAAACTGTGAGCTATAAGAGCGCCGTCAGAGATGACATACTCATGTTTGGGTGTCACTACATCTGCCAATACGACTGTCCAACTGTTCACATAAATAGATATTGAAAATGTAGCTATAATTGTCATTTCATACCCCAAAGTATTCAAATAAACGCCAATAACAATGAGCGACAAATTCTTCATTATAAATGAATTGCAAACATTTGTGCCCATAATTTGATCCATGTCCTTGATGTTTAAATTGTTAAATTGAATAGCACTAAGAATACAATTGTCTACCGTTTTTAATATCTGATTATAAGTTGTAACAGAATTTTGTAATCAATTTAAAAATACAAACTCGCGATACAAACAAGTGATT
This sequence comes from Oppiella nova, assembly GCA_905397405.1. Classification (NCBI taxonomy): domain Eukaryota; kingdom Metazoa; phylum Arthropoda; class Arachnida; order Sarcoptiformes; family Oppiidae; genus Oppiella; species Oppiella nova. The sequence continues at coordinate 17,884 of CAJPVJ010000708.1, forward strand.
TATTGAACACGATTTTCAGTCAAAGTATTTTATTATAGATTAAAATTTTAAAACAAACATAAAATTCCGTATTATCTTATAATAAACTAAAATATGTTAAGAAAACTGTATGAAACGCTATATTAAGGAAAAGTTTTTGGTGTCGGGTATGACTGTTAGGGGAAAGATATGTATGCGACCATTAGGTTCCACCCGATGGACAGTTAGGAACACGTGTTCAGATTTGTCCACAGTTTCCCTGAACTTTTCAGCCGTATTGACCGGATTTGCATTGACTCGAGTGATCACATCATACCTCATGAGTTGGTTAAGACTGAATCCATGGGAAATGGATTGGAATTGTAGTCATTACAGTAACCATCGTGAATATACACTCTTACCCGACACCCATACTGTTCCCAATGACTTGATCCCAGACCACAACACTCCTATGAAGTAATCCAGTGGCGAAATGCTGTTTTAGTTGGGTATCACTGAACCGGTTGTTTACCACTCTTTGGTTCATCGGTACGACTAATAGACCCAAAGATCGCTGTCCCGACAATTCATGTCTCGCTTCAATGGCTTTCAACTCATTTTGGTCTCTGTTTTGTGAATCAATTCCTCTTTGAATGAAAGCTTAAGAAATGATAAAAACATCTCATTATATGGACAGATAATCAATAAAAATAGGCATACCTTTCAACACATGGTTAGGAACTGTACTGTTCTCGTCGTTACCATTAATTCCTCCCCAATTCATACCCACTATTTCTCCATTCATGTTAAGCAACGGACCCCCGGAATAACCGCCATATTGTGGACAGGTATGCGCTACGCGTTCATTAGTCCCGTCCTGACAGGTATCAAAAACTACATAACAGTCCGCAACCATAGAATCCGTGGGCCTATCGATAGACTGTACGATACCATCGCCTAAACAATACTTAATACCATAAGTACCCACACTTAACACCCGTTCCCCTTGTTTTAGGGTCGACCCGAATCGGCTGACCATACGGGGCGGCATAGGATGGGAAAGTCGTATAAGAGCGCAGTCTATCTCCGGCTCCATATACGCTACATATCCGACACATTTGTATATAACATTTTTGGACTCCCGGACCACACCATCCCTGTGCGGGACATACAGTCTGACAGTTACAGAGGCTGAGTGTTGAGCGGGTATTATGTGGCTACAGGTGACTATATATTCTGGGTTATTAGTAACGATTCCTACGCCCCTGGTGCTTTTTCGTAATCCCGTTCCCGTCTCAGTGTTTGAATAGGCGGCAACCCTTACGATACTATTGATGGTATGTCTGTAGATATAATTGATGTCTATTTGGGTGTCTTTCATGTGAGCCATTCGTAACCCAAACTTACGGCTGATATCGTGATTTTTGCGCCAATAATTCACACCAATTGCCCCACAAATGGTTATTATGAGTGGACTTTTACTAACTGTTTGTATCAATAGTCTGAACATAACTATTGGATATAATTTGTAATATTATAAAATTATCAATTAATTTCCAGTATTGAGATTCAGTAACTGAATTACTGTACTTTAAGTACTGATTAAACTTGATTTGCAAATAACAGTTAAACTCTATTATTGTACGAGATCATGAAAATGATTTCTAAAATAATTATTATAATACACAAAAACTACTATAAATTATTGTGAGACACATCGATGTAAAATAATTAATAGAAAACTACAATATTCACTAGTTAATAAACATAATACTCAAAAACAGATTATTTATAAATATGCAAATTTGAATACAGTATAAAAGTAATCGTAAGATAATCTACAATTAAATTAGTCACTCAAGCGATCAAAAGTTGTAATCATATTAAGTAACAGTCTTTGGCCTCAAGTTTGACGGATAGGGAAAAGCCTTCAGTTTTAAGATCAGGTGTGAGTCGATAAACAGTTAACTCTAAATGACCAGGCTGTTGAATCATTTGTCTGAACATTTCCAGTGAATGAACTGGCTCATCGTTCACTTCTGTGATCACATCGTTTTTCTTGAGTACGATATCACTGAATGGGAAATGGATTTGATTTTCATTAAATAATCGTTAATTACATTGATTACCAAATAATAGTCACAATTAATATGCAATTAACGGATAATCATTAAGAAAATATTTGCAATACAAATGGTTTGCATTCAAATAGATAGCTATAAAATGTATATACACTTACCCGACACCCACCCGATTCCCACACACCTGATCCCAGACAACGACACCACCATCTAATACATTGGCGAACTGGGCCTTCCCTATACTACCACTAAATAGGAGTTCCTTTATTTTCTTATCCAATGTTACGAGTAATAAGCCCAAAGATACCTGAGCTGTCAATTCATATCTCGCTTTCAACGCTATTTCGTCCGATTTTTGTGATTCAATTCCTCTGTCAATGAAATCTAAAGAAATGGTAAAAACATCTCATATTATATGAACTGATAGTGCGATCACAGGATGTAATCAATTAAAACACAAACCTTTTAACGTATGGTAAGGAACGGCGTATTTCTCACGAAGCGCCTGATCTCCACCAGAATTCATAGCAACTACCTGTCCGTCCGTGTCAAACACCGCACCCCCGGAAAAGCCCACATATGTGGCACAGGTGTGCATAGTATACAGACTGTCCAGACTGTGAACAGAGGTTTGTATGGAATGATTGCCTCGGCTACAGGTGCCGAACGGCCTGTCCAGCGATTGTACGACACCATCGGCTATACAATAGGATATTCTATGACTCCCCACACACATTACGGGTTGGCCTACTTTTACACCGGACTCAGGGAACTTGGATGTAGTCATCTTGTTGTGCGGAAATTCAGTGGACAGTCGTATTAGGGCGCAGTCTATAGCCGGGTCCATATAAGCTACATATCCCTGGAGGGTAAATGCCTTACTCGCAGACACCCTGATCACTTGATCAGTATTGGGCGTAAACAGTGTAATGATTACAGGGGTTGACACATCTGATTGTATAACGTGAGCGCAGGTCACTATGTATTGGGGGTCATAGGTCACGATCCCTATACCGTTGCCGTTTAGCAAACCACTAGACCCCGGCTTAATTGTAGCCTTCATGTAACTGAATGAGTTTATGAATACTATTTGAGTCCAGGCTATTCTGTAGGTGTAATTGTCCTGATCAGTGCCATTCATGTGAGCCATTCGTAACATAAACTTGTGGTTAGTATCGATGTTTGCCATCAATTGTTTGCTCACTTTTGGGTGTCTTTTGTGCCAATAATTCGCACCAATTGTCGCACAAATGGTTACGATTTGTGGACTTTTGCGAATAGATTGTGTCAATAGTTTATACATTTGGAAAATAGT
>CAJPVJ010000709.1:4145-21236 GCA_905397405.1 Oppiella nova
GTCACATCCCCAGCAATACGGTGACCTGGCTATTGGCAAATTGCATGTTGCTGAGTTTTTAGGTATAAATTTAATTTAGAAATAATTTTCTTGAAATAATATTTTTATTTTTTGTGATACCAGGGTCTAAAAAGGATGTTAACCAGAAGTATACTACCAGTGCCTCTAGCGGTGAGTTCGTAAACAGTCGTAACGTTCCCATAGCTTTAGCCGAGAAGTTGATTGAGTCGACGGAGGATATCAATGAGAAGCAACGGTATGCTGTAATATAATGTAGAAAATTATTTTTAAAATTTTAAAATTTATTTGTTTTATTCATAGATATGTGACTGAATTGCAGCGCCTATTAAGCGGCCGCCAATATATGGACAAACATTTCGCTGATTTCGTGAATAGTATTAAACATTTAATTGACACCAAAAACATTGACGTCCTTAACGGACAGGAAAGCCTCAATAACAGAGAGTGCTATCGAAAGTTTGTGGACACTTTCAATGAGAAGTGCTTCAATATTAACCAGGTAATGAGCTAGTTTATATAATTTTATTTTATGTATTGTTTAATTAATTTTTTTCGTTACTATAGAATACCTATGCGTTTGGAAAACTGCAAACATTTGTGAATATTTGCGAGAATCTGATTGAATCGAGTTATGTAGACAACGCGGTTGAGCACCTGGTATATCACTGTACCGTTAACATAGAGTCCACTAACTCCGAGCCCATTGTATAATAAATTATTTTTTAAAAATAATTATATGTTATAAGAAAATATGTGCAAAATAAAGTCAATGTTATAAAAAAATAAATACATTTTTGAGAGTATGTTTATAATATTATTTACTCATGTTATACTGCAATACTAATATCTAATAATAATAATATTTATTTATGATAACAATTAAAAATAAATATTTAGGATTATTAGATAACTTATTATGCTTGATAACATTAATCAATTATTGTTCCAATGAGCTTAAATTGATAACTTGCCACTTCATGCTAACAATGAGATTAAGTTCAAGTTTAAGAGTAAATGAACAGGTTCATTGTCATTGTTCATCTAATCATATGATTTCCAAGTATATTGTATAACATAATTTTGAAAACAAATTTGTCCTGACACAATACCCTTTGTTTAATTATGAATTTCATTTTAAATATGTAACTTCCCTAAAGTACCTTTCTAAGAAATGTTTATGCCGATAATCTTAATTTTTAATCTATATACTGTATCATACCATACCCTTATGACAATCATTAACCTCATATCATAAGAAAGCTAAATAAATTTATTCATTATTTTATTAAATAACTCATTTGATTTGGATTTATAAATTATTTAAAACATTAAAATTTTTTCCATAGTTTATGTGACATATATTAGTTAGATTTTTAAATATCTAAATAGTAAAATAATAGTATAATAATTACAATAATACAATAATTTAATGTTGATATCAATGAGTGATAGTGAACTCAGTTGGTCCTGACACTATTTTATTGCTAACTTACTTCATGATAAGAATTTCATAAATACACTAAGCAAGTTGCAATTTATTAAAATATCTTATAATTTTTTTTATATAAATAGCTAAACAAATAAAAATTATTTACTATTTAAAAATTAAATATTAGTAAATATGATGTATTTATTATTTTCATTAATTTCTATATTGTATCTATCGGTAAATGCTTTGCCATTTGCTGATCAACTAAATGAGCCGACACCATTTAACGGAACAAAATGGGTGGTATTATGTGCCGGTGGTAATACCTGGGACAACTATAGGCACCAGGTATATATTTTTATCATTAAAATATATATGTTTTATACGGTATATTATTATAATTTTAATTTGTATAACCAGGCTAATGTGTACCACGCGTACCAAATAGTCAAATCGCATGGCATACCACAGAAAAATATTATCGTTTTCCACTACGATGACCTCGCTTATAACAAGGTTAACCCTACACCCGGTATCGTAGTCAACACACTCGGTGGACCCGATGTCTATCACGGAGTACCCAAGGATTATACCGGACATGAGGTCAACCCAATGGTACGTAAAAAATAACTTTTGCACATGACCAAGCTTATTAACTAAATTAATAAAAATTACTAGAACTTTGTGGGCGTACTTAAGGGTGATAAAACACTAAAGAAATATAACAAAAAAGTGTTAGAAAGTGGACCCAACGACCATGTTTATATCTATTTCATTGACCATGGTGATGATGGTAATATAAGTCACATATTAGCGGGGTAAATTTTGAGTTAATAAATTATTTGTTTTAGATGTAATACTGTTCCCAACGGAGTATTTATATGGAGAGGAGCTGAATGAGGCCCTAAAATATATGCACCAAAACCACATGTTTGCCAAATTGGTGTTTAATATGGAAACGTGTCACTCAGGTATGGGACCTAGCTATATATAAATTTTAGTTTGATAGAATCATGTAAATTAAGTTAAATTAGAAATTTTAATTAATCATTTTTTATTAAATAATCAGGCTCAATGTTTGAAAAGTTGTTACCGAAAGATATCAATGTTTACGTGACAACATCGACTAAACCCGATGAATTGAGCTATGTCACCTATTATGATGAACTCCGAAAGACCTACCTTGGTATGCAATTTTAAACACACAAATTATTATATTTTTAAAATTAATTTCTATAATTATTTGCATACCCAGGTGACTATTATAGCGGTGCTTGGTTAGAAAACAGTGAGACCCAAGATTTGGATAAAGAAACTTTACAAGCTCAGTTTGAGTACCTCAGCAAAAATGTGACCACCTCGACACCGCAGCAATATGGTGATGTTTCAATTGCTAAATTACCAGTGTCACAATTCTTTGGTAAACATTAGCTTACCATAAATTAAAATGTTATTTATATAATTTAAATATATTTGTAAATAGGTAATAAGCCCACAGGTTATATACCAAGTAAGCCGGTATATACTAATGATGCTGACAGGGAGGTGGTTAACCCTCGAGATGTACCTGTGCTATTGGCACAGAAAAATATTGCCTCCACTAATGATATCAATGAGAAACAAAAGTATGTGTTTTATTTATAACATCTAGCATCTGTTCACCCGTAATACATATAGACAACTACATTAATTATTTTATAAAATTTTGTATTATTTATTTACAGTTCATTTATTACTTTTTTAAATTATATTTTGAAAGGTATGCGAAAGAGTTGGAGTCTATACTGAAAGGTCGCGAATACGTGGATAACGTGTTCAATGAATACGTGAATAGTATTCAACACTTAATGCCAAACATCGCAACCAATGCTATACTCCATACGAAACAAGAGCTCAATAATAGACACTGTTATCGACAACTGGTCGACACTTTCCACCAAAACTGCTTTAATTTGAATCAAGNCTAGATGTTATAAATAAAACACATACTTTTGTTTCTCATTGATATCACTGTTATCGACAACTGGTCGACACTTTCCACCAAAACTGCTTTAATTTGAATCAAGTATTTATAAAAATATTAATTTAATTATTACTTAAAAGTATATTAATTTTTGTAATTAATTACAGAATACCTACGCTTTTGGGAAGCTATACATATTGAAAAATATTTGCGAAAATTTGATAGACTCTCACGTGACTGCTGTGGCTGTTAACAAGTTGGTTCAGTATTGTGCCCACAATGTTAATCTAGATAAATTTGGAAAAATTGTTTAATCATAATATAATGTAAAGTTTTAAAACTTTTAATAATAAATTTTGAAATAATGTTTTACTGTTTCTTTATCTTATTATTAAAAATTATTACAAAAATTTTGTTTAATTAAACTTATTTAATTAAATATGAAATAGTAAATTTTTTAAAAAGCATATACTAGTACATTGTACCAACTAATGATATAATTATACTGTTCATACTTATATTTATTTTAAAAATTTTATATTGTGTTTTTATATGAGCCTTAAAGAACCAGATAGACGCTAGCTATTTTTATTTAATTAATAATTTGACTCAGAATCCAATTATTCATAAAATATTCATAGGTTTACGGTAAGATAGTAACTATAACTTATCAGAGTAAATACTTCGTAACCGTCTTTGCGATATTTGATATAAATTTATAATAAATTTTTGACAAACTTTTGATTTCATTCCCTTTTCTTCATAAAATATTCATAGGTTTACGGTAAGATAGTAACTATAACTTATCAGAGTACAAGTAAAATATTACTAATATCTATGAATTGGTTTAAAACTTTAATGTTAAACATAAAACAAAAGTAAACAACAAATTATCACTTAAAATAACAATTATAAATATGGATCAACTGTTTTATAAAAAGGTTGTTCAAATATCTAATGGATGTCCTGATAAGTTAACTCCGGTAACAGTAATTAATAATGAATTGAATGAAAAATCCAATGAAAAGGGTATCAAAAGAAAACATGAATTTATTTGGCAAAAAAATAAGAGAAAATTTCTCAAAAACTCGGTATTTATTAATATTAAAATGTATATATAAATTATTTATAATTAACAATATTTTTAATTTATAGTATAACGAGTATATTGATAGTAATGGTAACATTCAAATGGAAAAGGGGTTCAAATGTGTTGAGAAATGCTGCAAAAATAATTGCCATAAACAGGTGTCTTATGAACGCCAACTTAAATCATTTAACGAGTATATTAAACTAAAAACTAAATAACTAGTTAAACATATAACCAAATTTCTATATAACTTAGGTTTTGTACTCTTTCTAACTGGAGTGATCAGGGTGTATTTTTGGCAAAAACAATGGTAAGAATCGATACTATATATGCGAGAACTCTATGGGAATATTATTATGAAGAAAAGGGAATGAAATCAAAAGTTTGTCAAAAATTTATTATAAATTTATATCAAATATCGCAAAGACGGTTACGAAGTATTGCTTCAAAGATAATTAATTGTATCAAAATTACAGACAATAGAGGTTCACATGAAGGAAATAAAACAGATAATAATATTTGGGAACATTTAACCTATTTTTTAAAACAAATCCCAAGTAAGCCATCACATTATAAACCACTAAATAATAGTTTATATTTTTGTGACCAAACTTTAAATATATCTAAATTATTTATACAGTTTAAAGAATTTTATTTTACTAAAACTAATGAATGCCTTACAATATCTTATCAGACATTTAATACATATTTTCAAAATAATTATAACTATAAGTTTAATAAATTGCAAACAGATGTTTGTAATTTTTGTTCAATATATGCTAAAAATCTAGATAATCTAGTTGAATATGAAATGCATATTAATAGAGTTAATGAATTTAGACTTTTAAAACATAAATATTTAACTTGTAATAAAACATTAACTTTTGAGTTTGACTATAGCTCTAACAAACCATTTCCTAAACTGAATGCTAATATATTTTATTATAAAAGATCCTTGTTATTATACTTATTTAACATTTATGTTCATAATACAAATTTCAATTTTATTTATTATTCAATTGAAGGTATGTTCAAAAAGGGTCCAAATAGTGTTTCTAGTTATTTGTATAATTTAATAGATTATTTACGTTCAACTATAGATTTAGATGTTTATAAAAAGTTTGTTTTTATTAGTGATAGTTGTGGTGGTCAGAATAAAAATCATATTTTTGTAAAATTTTCACTATTTATTTCAATATTATTAGATATAAAAATTGTTCATATATTTCCATGTGTTGGGCATAGTTACAGTATTTGTGATACACATTTCGGTATACTAGGTAATAAATTCAATAAATTACCTGAAATTCAGACATATAATGATTATTTAGATATTATAAGAAATAACGAAAAATTTTCATTAAAATATACCGATGTATTAAATTTTGATAATGTATTTAATAATCATCTTAAAACTGACAAAAGTGTTAAATTAATGAGTGTTAATAGAATAGATTATTATCCGAATGGAAATGTTATATTTTCTTATGATTATAATAAAGGTGTCAAAAATGTTAATTTAATTAAATCCAATGTTAATAGTATTAAAGATTGTGTAACACATATTGAAAATGAACCTAATTATATGTTAAAACCTGAAAAAATTAAAGATATTATAAGTGTGTTACCATTTATTGATTTAGATAAGAGATCTATTTATATAAACTATTTTAAAAGTTTAGATAAAAATATTGTAATTCATAATGAAAATAATAAGTATTTTTTGAAATAAAAACTATGAATATTGTATGAATAATTGAAATCTGAGTCAAATTATTATTTATATATAAAAACAGCTAGCGTCTATCTGGTTCTTTAAGGCTCATATAATGTTTTCGTATTATTAGCCAATTAATAGCAAATAAATTTAATATTATATTTTAATAGTCAACTATGACATAGGGAATAATAATATTATTTGATTTTACATGAAATTATAATCATATTATAATAATTAAATCTGTTGCTATGTTTATAAATAAAATATAATAATCTAATTTTTAAAAACATAACTTATAAAAAAAAGTTTTATCACAAACTAATTTTTTGTGTGCAAAATAATTTAAATATTAAGTTTCTTAATAAATTACGTAATTAAGCAAATTTTTATATAACCCTATTTGATAGTTACATACACGAAAACATATGCGATATGCAATTTTATTATTTTTAAAAAAATAAAATTATTTGTTTACTTTTCCATTAAAATCCTATTTTATAAAAATGACAACAAACCTTTTAATGGTGGTAATTGTGCTTGCTGCTAGGTTTGTAGGTTTCCAATGTGACTCACTTAACATGGTGGAAAACAGGGAGAAATTCAACAAGGTTATGGAGAGAAAGGACATAATTAAGGTTAAATTACCCGATACTCAGGAGGGTATGGATATGTATTGTGCGGAGGAGCCATACGTGACCTCGACGCTAGGGTAGCTATTAGGATATAGGTCATAAATTAAAAATACTATATGTAAAATATTAAATTATTAGGAAATTATGAGTTATTAAACAAAATATTAACACGAGTTTTAAATTATGAAATACAAAAAAATATTAAAATATTGTAAATAGAGTTGCCAACTCTAAATTATTGAATACCAGATATATTTTGATAATTTTAATTTTTATCAAAAATATTATGATTTTAACGGGATAATAGTAATGAACATAATGTAAACTTAAGAACATATAACTTCGAATTAATTTAAATCTCGTTAGACTATCCAGAGCAAACTGGAAATTTCGGTAACCCTAATAGTAAATTATTTACCTATTGTGTATCTGAAATGATACAGCAAATAATAAGCTTTACAATAACATTTGTAAAATTTCATTATTATAATTAGTAATCTATTTGAATGCTTTTGAATAGTTAATAATCTCATTTCCCTTAATTAAACAAAAATTACTTATTAATTTTATCCATAAATAACGTAACAGGTTCACCATGGCATTTGTGGTGCAGAGCCTCCAGTGGGTGGTACCCAATAAGGACTCTACGAAAGCCCACGCCGTGAGCGGCTCTAAACAACCCGAGGTGCCCAGGTACTTTCATGGGGTATGCAAGTCGCAAAACCCATTTAAAGTAGCCCAGAGCCTAAATGCCAAACTTAAAGAAACAAGTCTATTAAAGGAAAATCTTTTGGGAATCATGTCTAAGATGAAGGAAAAGGATGATCCGAATACTATTGAAATGTGGCTATGGTGAATATTAACATTTTGTCTAAACCCTAAAAGTCCTAGTTAACTGAACATAGTTATTTGACTTCATTAAGGTTAGGTTAGGTTAGGACACCTCTATTTTGCTTATTAAATTAAAAATATGTCCACCTGTCAGTTAGTTATTTGAGGTTAGGCATTTTTGGGGTAGATCTTTAATTTTATGTTAAATTATTTCATTAGCATTTTTAATTTGTAAATCTAAATTAATGCATTGAATTACTACATCAATTACAACTATCAAACTAAATATGAAATCATTTAATAATTACATAATAATTTTGAATTAATTGTACCCTATTAACAGTATCGTAAATAAATTTTGCAACGAATTACTCGAATTGTTCAAGGGCAAAGAGAAAACTATAGATTTTATGGCACAACATATTGAATTTTTCAAAATTGGCGTTACCCACACTCAGAAAAAGGGATATAAGCCTGATGAAAATTGCGATTATAGCGATGGTCACGAGTATAAAGCGGAAACAAAGTTTCGTACTATTTTTCACGCCCTGTTTACAGTTCTGAATAAGTTGATGTAATAACCATGCTAATTTGAAGTTATAATTTAGATTTGAATAGTAGTAGTCTACATTTCAATAGTAATATAATTTTTATATTTTACTTTTTGATTATTTAATGTGGCATAATTTAATATATAATGTAGGCTATAAAACATTACTATTAATAATAATATATAATAGTAATATTTTGTTTTTATAATGTATATTGAATTATGCCATATTAAATAACCTAAAATTTTAATTAATTTGTATTTTAATTAACTTTTTAATTTATAACTTAAATTTTTATACATTTTAAATAATTCTGTATTGGACTACTTTATTTACTAATAAATTATAATAATCAATTCGCTAGAAAAGGATTTAATAAATATCATGATATTAATTAATAATATAATGTGCAAAGAATATTTCAAATATGCAATAATGATTATAACAACTACTAAACATATAATATATTATTTGATATATTATATACTTATTTTATTTCATGAAATATTTAATATTTAACACTATGCATCAAGTACAATTAACAGCCGACAAAATTTTTCGGATCATTCAGATCGAGTTTATTCGTACAGAATATTCCGTTCACTTGTGTCGCGAACTCCGGTTTCTTAAGCCAAACATTCTTACAGTCCGTGCAATCGATTTGTGTCAACACTTCGTTCAACGGGTTTTGCTTCATAAACGTACTGAAAACCGCTTCATCCAGGTATGCGAATGTCTTATCGTTTGCCAAGATAAATGTGATGGGTCGTTTAGTGCCGGCAAATGCGCGCTTACTTATACCACTCATGTCAATGGTATCTGCGTTTAAAATTATCCGTAATTTTGCTTTCAATGTGTCGTCAAAGGCGAAGGCATTGTCAGAGATAGCGGTGATACTAGTGGTCGCTATCTCCATGTATCGGAGGGAACTCCCCAGTGATTTGAAGGCATTCCCCGATATTTTCAAATTTTTCTCATCGAATATTCGGAACATGGTCAAATTTTCATGTTTTTTAAACGCGTTTTCAGGGATTGTGTTTGAATTGCAATCCCATATTGTTAATGTTTCAAGGTGCTCTAATGAGTTAACCAAGTTATATATGTCCGCGTTATTAGTTAGGTTCAATGACATCACCTCTAACCCTACTACCGAATCGGAGTTCCCTTTTAGCAGGTCTGCATCAATATGTTTTAACCATTGTGGTTGGTAAATATGTACCTGCTTGAATTTGATATCAGCAAATGCCTGAGCCGGTAGTTCGGTACCGGTATTCATAAGTGATATGTCAAGCATTTCAAACTGCTTGTCCTTTTCATCGAGTGCCTTGCTTATATTTTGAAACAGTCCCTTAATGTCAATGAAATCGTGGGATTGACATTTTAATGAACTTGAATCGCCAACATCATAGCAATAGCATGGCTTTATTAAGTCTGCACTGGGACATTTTGCATAAACATGCTCAATTAATACCGTACATACTATGGCTATTGGGATGATATCTAGAAAAATTAAAAAATTATTTCTATTTTAGTTGCCACAATATTTATACAATTATTATACAATTATTTAGATACTTTTCACCATAATGTTTGTCTGAAAGTAAGTTATTGTAAGTTTATTTTAAAATGTTGAATACTTACATAAGTTTTTCATGTTTAATTTAAATTAATTTTACCGAAACTAAATTTAAACTGTTACAAAAACATATGAATTTAATATTTAATGACAAGTACAATATCCTTTTATAAGCTAGTTATGAAATTTGTTATATCATGCTATATAGGGAGTACCCTTATATATATAATTATTATTTAACCATGTACTTAAGACCTACGATTATCAAAGTTGATAAATTGAACCACAGCATCCTGGCCACCTGTAGTTTTTAATGTGAAATATTAAATATGTTTTCAATAAGAAAAATATATTGTTATTGATTTTTAAAAAATATTTTCACTATGAATACCATAACATTTAATACGAAATGGTCGGTTTCAAAATAATTTTCCAATATTTATGCCAATAATCATCATATAATATCTAATCAATATATCATATTCTTATGGCAAACACGAATCTCTTATCATAATAAGCTAAATAAAAAAATAAGTTAATTTATTAATTATTTTATTAACTAGCTCACAGTAAGTTATTCTAGAATTTTTACATTCTAATTGTGAAACTAATTTACAGTTTATATCAGTGATTGATATGGTGCTCAGTTGATCCTGGCCCTATTTAAGTACTAATTTCCTGATAAAAATTTCATTAACAAACACTAATCAAGTTGCAATTGATTTTATTTTATAATATTTTTAAAGCTCTTATATATTTAATAGTTTAACAAATTAAGAAAAAATTATTTAATAGTTAGAAATAAAATAAATATGATCTATCTATTATTTTCAGTATTTTCTGTATCATATATATCGCTGAATGCTTTGCCATTTGCTGATCACTTAGATGAGCCAGCACCATTTAACGGTACTAAATGGGTGGTACTATGTGCCGGTAGTACTACCTGGGACAACTATAGACACCAGGTACAAATTTTTATTATGAAATTATATTCTGTGTATAATATAAATTAATATATTGTTATAATGATGCATTGTATAACCAGGCTGATGTTTACCACGCGTACCAAGTAGTCAAATCGCATGGCATACCTGAGAAAAATATTATCGTTTTCCACTACGATGACATTGCTCATAATAAGGTTAACCCTACACCGAGTATTGTAGTCAACACACTCGGTGGACCTGATGTCTATCAAGGAGTACCCAAGGATTATACCGGGATTGATGTCAACCCAGAAGTAAGTTTAAATAACTTCTAGTTTAAATATAAATGATCAAGGCTACAAATTAAATTACTAGAACTTTGTGGGCGTACTTATGGGCGATAAGACGCTAAAAGAAAATAACAAAAAAGTGCTGGAAAGTGGGCCCAATGATCATGTTTATATCTATTTCGTTGACCATGGTGACGAGGGTAATATAGGTCATATGTTATTGAGGTACAAAATAGTTTAATTTCAAAAATATTTTTCAGATGTTATCGAATTCCCGACCGACTATTTGTATGGGGAGGAGCTGAATGTGGCCCTCAAATACATGCACCAAAACAAAATGTTTGCCAAATTGGTGTTTAATATGGAAACGTGTCACTCGGGTATGTGACCTAGTTACTATACACGAGTGTCAATCTGTGCGAATAGTGGGCCCTAGTGTTGAATAACACTTTTACAAATTAATGCATGACTCGCAACACTAGTTTTAATTTATCATTATAAACGTTTGTTGCTCATGTTAAAAATTGAGATACTACTGTTGTATGTATGTATGTTGCACTTTTCGCACAGACAGGTACTGGTTGATCTAGTTATATAAATATTAGGAATATTTAATCAAGTCAATTTAGAAAATAAATTTTGAATTAAATAATCAGGTTCAATGTTTGACAAATTGCTACGGAATGATCTCAATATTTATGTGACAACATCAGCAAAACCCGATGAACTGAGCTCGGCCACGTATTATGATACACTCAGAAAGACCTACCTTGGTATGTAATTTAATGGGCACAAATCAATAAACTGTTTTAAGGTAGTTTGTGTAAATAATTTTTAAAATAATTTACATACCCAGGTGATTGTTATAGCGTTGCCTTGATAGAGAATAGTGAAACCCAGGATTTAGATAAAGAGACTCTACAGGCTCAGTTTGAGTATATCAGCAAAAATGTGAATACCTCCACACCGCAGCAATATGGCGATGTTTCAATTGCGAAATTACCAGTGTCACAATTTATTGGTATACATTAGTCAATAGTTAAAAATTATACTTGTAATTAATTTTACATTTTTAAAAAATAATTCAATTTAGGTAATAAACCCAAAGATTATATACCTAGTAAACCGGTATATATTAATGATGGTGATATGGAAGTGGTTAACCCTAGAGATATACCGGTGCTATTGGCACAGAAAAATATTGCCTCAACTAATCATATCAATGAGAAACAAAGGTATGAGCTTTAAAAAAATAATATTTGGCCACCATAATGTTACCATAATAAATATAAACAACTTCATTAATTAATTTATAAAAATTATTATTATTTATTTACAGTTTATTTATTACTTTTTTTATTTTATTCTGAAAGGTATGTCGAAATGTTGGAGACTATACTGAAAGGTCGCAAATACTTGGATAACGTGTTGTATGAATACGTGAATAGTATTCAACACTTAATGCCAAACATCGCAACCAATGCTATACTCCATACGAAACAAGAGCTCAATAATAGACACTGTTATCGACAACTGGTCGACACTTTCCACCAAAACTGCTTTAATTTGAATCAAGTATATCTAATTAACTGATTATTATTTAACTCATAATATAATTGATTTTATTTATATTTTTTTCACAGAATGAATATCTGTTGAGAAAATTAAATATTTTTGTGAATATTTGCGAACAAATGCGTGACTCGAGTGATGCGGACATTGCTGTTAACCGATTGATACAACACTGCGATAGAAATGTTGACTCAATATATTCACAAATTGTTTAATTACTTAAAACACATTTAAGTTTTAAATCATTGAAAATAAAAGACTATTAGCAGAAGTTTTTTAAAAGTATTATTTAAATATTCTTCAGAAAAAATATAATTCAAGTTAATTGATCATTATAATCAATTAGTATATAAAGTAGTCAACTGCTAAAAATACTGTTTACACGTTATTATTATATTATTTTGAAATGTTTAATTAAATTCAAAATTTAAAAATAATTTTTAATAAACAAAAATTTAAGAAATACTAAAACCTTATTTCAAAAATTAATGACAATTTTTAAAATTTACTTTATATATTTAAACAATTTTGTCAAAGTTATCATGATTAACATTTTGCGTACAATACTGAACCAACTTGTTAACAGCCATATTAGTCACGTGAGAGTCTATCAAATTTTCGCAAATGTTTTTCAATATGTATAGCTTCCCGAAAGCGTAGGTATTCTGTAATTAATTGCAAAAAAAATTAACTTTCAAATATTAATTAAATTAAATTTTATTTATATAAATACTTGATTCAAATTAAAGCAGTTTTGGTGGAAAGTGTCGACCAGTTGTCGATAACAGTGTCTATTATTGAGCTCTTGTTTCGTATGGAGTATAGCATTGGTTGCGATGTTTGGCATTAAGTGTTGAATACTATTCACGTATTCATACAACACGTTATCCAAGTATTTGCGACCTTTCAGTATAGTCTCCAACATTTCGACATACCTTTCAGAATAAAATAAAAAAAGTAATAAATAAACTGTAAATAAATAATAATAATTTTTATAAATTAATTAATGAAGTTGTTTATATTTATTATGGTAACATTATGGTGGCCAAATATTATTTTTTTAAAGCTCATACCTTTGTTTCTCATTGATATGATTAGTTGAGGCAATATTTTTCTGTGCCAATAGCACCGGTATATCTCTAGGGTTAACCACTTCCATATCACCATCATTAATATATACCGGTTTACTAGGTATATAATCTTTGGGTTTATTACCTAAATTGAATTATTTTTTAAAAATGTAAAATTAATTACAAGTATAATTTTTAACTATTGACTAATGTATACCAATAAATTGTGACACTGGTAATTTCGCAATTGAAACATCGCCATATTGCTGCGGTGTGGAGGTATTCACATTTTTGCTGATATACTCAAACTGAGCCTGTAGAGTCTCTTTATCTAAATCCTGGGTTTCACTATTCTCTATCAAGGCAACGCTATAACAATCACCTGGGTATGTAAATTATTTTAAAAATTATTTACACAAACTACCTTAAAACAGTTTATTGATTTGTGCCCATTAAATTACATACCAAGGTAGGTCTTTCTGAGTGTATCATAATACGTGGCCGAGCTCAGTTCATCGGGTTTTGCTGATGTTGTCACATAAATATTGAGATCATTCCGTAGCAATTTGTCAAACATTGAACCTGATTATTTAATTCAAAATTTATTTTCTAAATTGACTTGATTAAATATTCCTAATATTTATATAACTAGATCAACCAGTACCTGTCTGTGCGAAAAGTGCAACATACATACATACAACAGTAGTATCTCAATTTTTAACATGAGCAACAAACGTTTATAATGATAAATTAAAACTAGTGTTGCGAGTCATGCATTAATTTGTAAAAGTGTTATTCAACACTAGGGCCCACTATTCGCACAGATTGACACTCGTGTATAGTAACTAGGTCACATACCCGAGTGACACGTTTCCATATTAAACACCAATTTGGCAAACATTTTGTTTTGGTGCATGTATTTGAGGGCCACATTCAGCTCCTCCCCATACAAATAGTCGGTCGGGAATTCGATAACATCTGAAAAATATTTTTGAAATTAAACTATTTTGTACCTCAATAACATATGACCTATATTACCCTCGTCACCATGGTCAACGAAATAGATATAAACATGATCATTGGGCCCACTTTCCAGCACTTTTTTGTTATTTTCTTTTAGCGTCTTATCGCCCATAAGTACGCCCACAAAGTTCTAGTAATTTAATTTGTAGCCTTGATCATTTATATTTAAACTAGAAGTTATTTAAACTTACTTCTGGGTTGACATCAATCCCGGTATAATCCTTGGGTACTCCTTGATAGACATCAGGTCCACCGAGTGTGTTGACTACAATACTCGGTGTAGGGTTAACCTTATTATGAGCAATGTCATCGTAGTGGAAAACGATAATATTTTTCTCAGGTATGCCATGCGATTTGACTACTTGGTACGCGTGGTAAACATCAGCCTGGTTATACAATGCATCATTATAACAATATATTAATTTATATTATACACAGAATATAATTTCATAATAAAAATTTGTACCTGGTGTCTATAGTTGTCCCAGGTAGTACTACCGGCACATAGTACCACCCATTTAGTACCGTTAAATGGTGCTGGCTCATCTAAGTGATCAGCAAATGGCAAAGCATTCAGNTAATTTCGCAATTGAAACATCGCCATATTGCTGCGGTGTGGAGGTATTCACATTTTTGCTGATATACTCAAACTGAGCCTGTAGCATTGGTTGCGATGTTTGGCATTAAGTGTTGAATACTATTCACGTATTCATACAACACGTTATCCACGTATTCGCGGAATTGCATTAAATTCTGTAATTCTTGAGTATACCTATAATTAAAATAATAATTTGTCCTATAACATCATACTAATACAAACAAAAATACTTACTCAATTTCATTTGTGGTCTCAATTTGTGCTTGCTGTTTTTTCATAACCATCGGCTCCGTATTAATCTTTTCATTGACTTTTTTAAATCCTATTTTAATTTGCAATTTAATTTATTATTAAATTTTGAACTAATTAAAATTAAATTATTATATACTTTGTTAATTATCTAGGTAAAATATAAAACTTGTAATATACCTAGAAACTGTGAGGCAGGTAACTTAGTGATGGACAGGTCCCCAAATTGCATCGGGTGCTGTTGGTGAGGCTCCTTTTGGGGGTCTGGACCCGGGATATCCAACTGTTTTTTCATGTGATTAAACTGCTCCTGAAGGGACTCCTTTTGCAGATCCCGGTGCTCGCAGTCATCCAACCAGCTAAAGGCAAAATAACCACCCAGGTACACTTTACGGGACTCGTCCCAGTCACACTCCCAGCTCAGTTCAGTAGCATTGGATGAGGTAATTGCGTAAACATTTATGTCAGTTGGCAGTAGTTTGAACATGGAGCCTGATGATAAGTTATATAGTAATTAGCTAGGTATAAATATTTTATTTATTAGCACAACAATGGTTTATTTACCCGATTCACACGCCTCCAAATAAAACACTAGTTTTGCAAATCTCTTGTTTTGGTGCATATCCTTGAGTGCAGCCACCAGTTCCTCCCCGTATAGGTATCCCCGCGGGAACGACACTATATCTACAGTAGTAGTAAAATATGTTTTAAAATTTTTTTTAAACATTATTAATATAGAAGTAAAAATAAATATTATTAATAATAGTCAAACTAACCGGTAGCACCATGGTCAATGAAATAGACAAATACGTTATCATTGGGTCCACTATTCACCACACGTTTACCCTTTTTGACTAATTCCGGGTCCCCTTTAAGTACACCTAAAAAGTTCTGTTTTATAATAAAAATAAATTTTTATAATAATTTTTTTAATTAATATTATTTTATATGAACTTTACTTTAGGCGTGACTTCGTCGCCCGTGTAGTCCTTGGGTACCCCCTTATAGACATCAGTGCCGTTCACTTTTTGTACGACTATACCGGGTGTAGGGTTTGATTTATGGTAAGCCAGGTCGTCGTAGTGCATGACTATTATATGTTCATCGGGGATACCTTGAGCATGGATTACTTGATAAGCGTGGTACACGTTTGCCTAGTTACGAATAAATATAGTTTAAAGTTTTAAAATTAATTATTAAAACTTATTTGTAATTTTTTTTATATTTAGTATTATGTTACTAAATAAATATTAAAAAACTTATAATTTATTTAAGATTTATTACCTGTATACTATAACCACCACCTTGGTAACCTCTCCATCCGGCGCATAATACTACCCATGTTTTACCAGGTTCATCGGAAAATGGCAGTCCATTTACCGACAAATAAAATAAGCTTAATAATAATATTATTTTCATGTTATTTTATTTGTTTAGAAATAATACAAAATGAATTATAAGTATAGATTTTATATATTGTATAAAAATAAGATAAACTACTTGAGCACCTTGTGACCACTTAAGATTATTAAGAAATTTGATATTAA
>CAJPVJ010000710.1:0-21230 GCA_905397405.1 Oppiella nova
TGTCATTCGTATAGTCCGTCAGTCGTGTTATTCGCAAGACTTGCAAATAATGGCCACATATTTGGTGGACAAGGGGTCAGACCTGAGCTGGTCTTGTGTGGTGAACGGGGATACATATGGCGGGTCCACTGACTCATGTCTGGAGAAGTCTGGATACTTCGTGAGGAGCTGTGAGGACACACTCGTCCAGAGACAGAGAGACGCCAGAGAAGGCCGCAGTAGTACTGATATCCAGCGAAGGATCTGTTGGTAATGTCTTAAGCAAACTATCGGACTCTTCGTACATAAACTAATTTGCCTACCCGTCCCATTAGTGCCCTGTTTTTCTATCGCGATTGTATCAGCCGAGTAGTGGTGGACAGGTGTCGCGACCCCTCGCCCACAGCCGTCGACATACTGATGGGTTCCCGGAAACGGGATCTCACGACCACTTGTCGGGAGTACTCCCGCGACCAGTGCTCCCATTCATATACAACCAAATCATCGCTGATTACAGTCTTATTAAGTATTGTAATTGCATTCAAAGCTCTCAAATCAAACATATTCTAGGACCTTTTTAATTTATTTTATTTAAATGACTATATATTATGCGTGAAATAAAAAAGCAAAACAAAATTTTTTTTATATATAATTATATAATGAATGATAATTGTTATCACATTTTGATTTGTCATAAAGTCTTGGATTTTATTTTTTGTTTTGTTTTTGACTTTTTTGAATGAATTATTATATAAAAATGTTTTACAAAAAACTATTTCTATTTTCTGACACACTTTGAGATAAGAAATTAGTTTTAGCGCCAATTATATGCAATAAGTTTTCTCAACAAAAATGTATTTTTGCACAAAAGTCTATTGGATGTGAATCTCTCGAGTTATATAAGAAATTTTTATCCATATTATTATTGTATAACTAATTATATATCGATTATATTGAACACAATTTTTTTATGTAGCCTTTTATATGTGATTAACATATTTCCGATGTGTTTGTCATTATTACAAACTTTGAAAACAAAAAGTTTTTCAATTAAAAAATTTATTAACTATATACGAGTCGAGTAAACAATAATTTTTCTAGTTATTAACAAAAACTATATGTTATAATATACAACATTTAATTTTCAATTGATTTGTGCGTAAAATTGAATTATATTATAAGTTTTAACTGTAAAAACTTATGAAAACAACACAAATATTGAGGTCATTGTAAAAATCACATCATTTTTACACAACAAATAAAATATAATAAAAAACTCTTATTTCTATCGCTTTTCAAAACTTTAAGGCGTTTTGTATTTTTTGAATTATAATAATAAATACTTCGCGCGACTCGAAGGCCAGGTATGTATAGATATTTGAGGGGAAAAAATACTATTGTATTTCCACTGCAAGTGGTATTCAAAGAGATTTATGAGTGAGCGTTAAGATTAAGGTTATATCCATCGAGTGGTATAACCTCTAAAAAATCAACTGTCAGTCCATTTTCAATGCCTAACTTATTAACTAAAACTATGAAATGTAAAACAAAAAACTTTTTAAAAACAAAACAAAAGTTTTATACACAAAAAAAGAGTTCATAAAACTTAGCATAAATTAAAAATGATAATTCTTGTAGACCTGGATACAAATAAGTAAAACTTAATGTACTGGATAAATTTCTACAAAGTTCTAAAACTTGTGAAAGTTTTTGAACTACCAGTGCATAGGCGACAGCCCTCTGTCGCACGTGTAGTCTACCAGCGATAGATACTTTGCGATGCAATGCAAAACAGCATGACTTTGCTGTTCATCAATAATGTCTACACTTATATGAGTCCCAAAACCGACTGACGTATGGTTTGCAATACATTTGTGTTCCCAATGTATACACAATTCAAAGACATCATTGGTTTCCATATAATAAACACATGTTTTAAAAGTCACACAAAAATGTGTTCAAAACTTTGAGTTTATTTCAGCTTTCATTTGAAACAACTCTTTGAAAACCAATTCTAAGACACAATGAGTTCATCGGCGGTGAAGCCGAAGATAAGCACGGATTTCATACGCGGAAAGTCATCGCTGCCGACACCTAAGACCAAACTCAAGACACGGAAGTCTACGACTTTGCCGTCATCTGAGGACCAGTTGTTTGGCGTCCGGAAGCGTCGCATCGCAAGCGATGGCCAAAGGGATGGACACTAGACTAAGATGCGGAGGACGAAGAGGATGGTTGACACCGACGGCGACGATAACACTGTGGCCACCAATGAGGACAAAGTGATGATTGAGACGATGTCTGTGTATCGACTGCCGGAAGGGGTTGTGATGTATGGCTGCGTCCAACAGATCTCGGACTTTGAGCTCAAACTGAGTACAGATCGGCGCACAGATGTCGCGTGAAGTGCGTAAACCTAATGGATCTGTTGGTGACCATCGCGTTGAAGAAGTCGGCCCTCGACTCGCCCGCCCTGTCCATCGACGACCTGAAGATCGGTTGATTGAATTAATTGTATGACAAAATGTATTGAATTATAGGACAAATAGGTTTGGGTAGGTTTGGGAAGGGCTCACCATTACTGCAATTGGATGGCAACCGGGCGGTCGTCATAGCCATAGCCGTCTCGAGTGATCACACCATATGAGACGAGGCAAACTTTACAAGAGTTTCAATGTTTATCGATTGGATCCACGATTGCATGGGGTTTGTGCCGCCCATACACGTGGACCCCACGCCCACCAAAGAGGTCAAGGGTGTTGTGAGCCATTCGCACGCCATTCCCCACCAAATGGTTTTGTTCGTTAATTTGGTTGCTTTTCTGATCAGTATTTTCATTGCAAACAAATTAGTGTTTATTATTATATAACTTATATATTGAGTCTATTTTATAGACATTACATTCAATTCTTTATATTCCTTATTCTCTATTATAGAAAATTCTAATATTTTAATTCAATAAACTCTATAATAATTATAATGATTGTCGTAAACTAATATTATTGCAATTAACACAGTGTCCAGTGAAGGACTACTCAAAACATAGTAACAGTTAATACAGGATTTGGAAACATTTTAATCCAATAGTTTGATGTATTAACAAACTTTTTAAATGATTTTTAATTAAAATCAATTGACATTTATTTCTACCGGTAATGCAAATAGAGTTTAAGTAAACGTTTGGTATTTTTAGGTAATCACAAAACAAAGTTTAAATAAATTCTTTAATAATTAAATTTCTATTCAAAAGGCATTTACAGTAAATTCGTATATAAATAGCAATTCGTAATAAAATTCATATAAAATTAACAAATATTATCAAAACCAGCATTTAATGAGACTATAAGTCATGGCATTCACAGCGCTATTGCATGTAATGCTAACTCTATTTGATCCCAAAATCGGTGACTTCTTCAGCGACTCAAAAGTGAAGCAAACGATTAATGAAAGGCTTTTCGTTGATCACGACGTTTGCCATCGAATGGGGCGTCGATTTGAGCGCCGATTCCAAGTCGAGTCGATCGCCAATTCCCAGAAACGAGAACCGGAAGAATGTCTTGGGATTGGCCACCGCTTTGGCGACCAACGCCTCGATCGTGCGTTCAGTGATATTCACTCGATTCCAGCAATGGATTTGTCGCAAATGGCGGCACTCGTCGATCACCCGAATGAGTCCCGAGTCGGTGATCGACTTCAACGTCTTGAACTCGGGTTCGCCGAAACAGCTGATCACCAGAGTCTGCAGCGATTGGACGCGCGATATATACGCCAACGCTTTGTCCGTAATCTCATCCTTCGTGCGGATCAGTAGATGTCTTAAGCGCGGGAACAGGCGGTCGATGTCGACGAAGAACTCGTCGTTGATTTGATGCGAATTGAGCTCCAAATGGGTTAAGTGGCGGCACTTCCGGAGGCACTCGTTGGACAGCTTGTCGTTGGGGTACGTCTTGTCGCTGAAGTGCGTGATATCGAAGCGAAGCCGCCGTAAGGACTGGAACTCACGGAAGCCTTCGAAGCAGTTCTTCGTGTTAAACGAGTCGCTCGTCTCGAACTCGAAGGCGAATGTCTTCAGCGACCGACAGCTCTCGGCGATCATTGCCAACGATTTGGCCAAACACTGGCCTAAAGTGTCGTAATGTCCGCAATACACGAACAACACCTCCAGCTCTTTGAGTTGCGATACTTTGCGCAGCACTTGATTCGTGGATAACGTGGTCTTCATGTAGAGCCTGATGTCCAGGTGAGTTAGTTTGGGACACTCCGTGATGAACGTGTCCAACAGGTCCATGTCCTCCACGCCATAAACCGTTAGTTTCGTCACATTCTTGACGAGTAGAGTGCGGTCGACGGCGAAGAGGTTCTCGAAGTAGACGTTCGTTACGCTCGCGAGGTTTGGACACAACCCGATCAGCAGACGCGCCGCAAACATGTCCGTCGAGTAGAGGAACTCCACGTGCCGTAAGTGACGGCCAAACTTGAGGCCAAAGGCCTGTATGGCTGTCGCCGAGCAGTCGCTTAAGTCGAAGCGAATGGTCCGCAGCCGAAGACAGCACCGGGTGATGGCGTTCAACACATCCGAGTCGTTATCGATATGTTGTTTACCGAAACAGATGTCCGATATCTGGGGGAACGTCTGCAACACTTTGGCGAACGGCGCGATACGCACAGTATGTATGGCCTGACGCCTGTCGACCGTCGCGTCGGATCCGCTCGTGTCGTCCGACGGGCGCAGAAGTGTCGGCCAATTGTGGCGATCGTCGGCACAGTCGGCGTCCACGCGAAGGCACCGCTGCTGAGGCCACAGACGCCGCAGACAGCGCTGGAACTGACGACAGACACCGGTGTAGCGGATCTTGTCGTCGATGGGCAGCCACTGGAGGACGAGTTCGCACAAGTCGTCGCACATACCGGCGCTGAACGCGTAGCACGTCTTCGGCGGCCGATCGCCAACGGGCCGTCCATACGGTGGGTCACTGGCGGCGCCGCCAATCCCTTCCGCGGTGTCCATCGGTTTTAAGCGCTTCTTATACGACATCTCACGCGAAGAACCGGATCCCTGGCGAAGACATACAACGGTTTAAAAGTCTTTGCAAACAGCGATTCAAATGTTTTGTGTTTATTATCCGATGGATCACATCATTGCACTCATATGTATGGGTCGACACACATATGCTGTGACATTGGACAGTGAGTTAGGGGGTGGGGTGTGGGCGGGGAGTTGCCGTATATTTAGTATACAATGGAGGCTCATAAACGTGCGATAAGACTAGAGTAGTGTTACGATGCCAGTGAATGGCCCCATAGTACTGGCAGTATTAAGTTTACGTGCACTGTACTGACAAGTTTACATAACACACAAACTTGCAAAACATATCACATGCACATACATTATCTGTGCATTACATTAGCTCACAATTGCATAATTAATTTTAAAAAGTTTCCAACACTTGTATGCGTTTATATTACTATAATATATAGTTTATATTATAAACTTTATAACCGTAAGTACATTTGAATGTGAGTTTATAAGCGGCGGCACAGGTAGGGTATGTCGTCTACGGCCATATTACGTTGAAAGCACCGGTAGACTCATCAGATCACCGAAGTTAAGCTCCCGAGAGCCCGGTTAGTACTTGGGAGGTCTCCACCTGGGAATACCCGGTCGATTAGACTTTTTTTCAAATTATTTTTTTTAAAAAACTTTTTAAGTATGTTTTGGTTATAAAGTTACCTGTTGGGAGTTTCATAATGGTATTTCTCACATTAAATTAAAATACACGGACTATAAACCACTCATTCAATACTTAGTTACAGTAATAGCATTATTTTGATTTTAAAAACCTTTGGCAATTATTCTTACACATAGACTTTTGTCGAAAACTTTTGATAAACTTTTGTTTCAAACATTAGGGACACCGATATTGTAAAAACTTTTATCGCGATTCATTTTCAATTTGCGAACACTTTGATTTCAATTGAAATATGATTTTTATTTTTGATTTAATTTTATATACATGTAGGTACATACAGTACTGTATATATACCTGGAGTTACAAAGATTTTAAACAATAATTTATTAGAAAATGTGTTTATAAAATGCTATAAAATAATAACATGTCATAAGTTAGTGGTAATAGACTCATTAATTGTTTCAACCTTGTTATTAAAATCCATATGTTTAGTGATATTGAATTGGTAGAGTTTAATGGAAAATCAGTTTTAATAACCAATTAAATAGCTATTAATGAAACTTAATGCCATTTACAGTACTGTATAAGTTATGGAAAACTGGTGCTATAATAATAATGTGTTTTAAATTGTTTACATTTTCGTTACTTTTAATTAGTATTCAATACTCAATGGCGAGAAAAATACATTCTTCTGGTTATCATAAAGTTGATGAAGAATATCAATACAGAAGTGATTGTTAGCAATGGATAACTCAATATTGTTTTCAACTGATCTGCCGTACATTTAGTATACAATGGAGGCTCATAAACGTGCGATAAGACTAGAGTAGTGTTACGATGCCAGGGAATGGCCCCATAGTACTGGCAGTGTTAAGTTTACGTGCACTGTACTGACAAGTTTACATAACACACAAACTTGCAAAACATATCACATGCACATACATTAGCTGTGCATTACATTAGCTCACAATTGCATAATTAATTTTAAAAAGTTTCCAACACTTGTATGCGTTTATAGTATAAAGTAAACTTTATAACCGTAAGTACATTGAATGCGAGTTTATAAGCTGCGGCACAGGTAGGGTATGTCGTCTACGGCCATATTACGTTGAAAGCACCGGTAGACTCGTCAGATCACCGAAGTTAAGCACCCGATAGCCCCGGTTAGTACCTGGGAGGTCTCCACCTGGGAATACCCGGTTGATTAGACTTTTTTTTGTGCAAATTTTTTATTATTTTTTATAACTTTTTAAGTGTGTTTTAGTTATAAAGTTACCTGTTGGGAGTTTTATAATGGTATTTCTCACATTAAATTAAAATATACAAACTATAAACCACTCATTCAATAGTACGGTACAGTAATAGCATTATTTTGATTAACAAACTTTGACAACTATTCTTACACATAAACTTTTGTCGAAAACTTTTGATAAACTTTTGTTTCAAACATTAGGGACACCGAAATTGTAAAAACTTACCACGGTTCATTGTCAATTTGCGAACACTTTGAATTCAATTGAAATATGATTTCTATTTTTGATTTAATTTTATATACATGTAGGTACATATACCTGAAGTTACAAAGATTTTAAAAATAGTTTATTAGAAAAATGTGTTTATATAATGCTATAAAATAATAACATGCCGTAAGTTAGTGGTAATAATACTATTAATACTCATTAATTGTTTCAACCTTGTTATTAAAATCCATATGTTTAGTGGTATTGAATTGGTAGAGTTTAATGGAAAATCAGTTTTAAAACCAATTAAATAGCTATTAATGAAACTTAATGCCATTTACAGTACTGTATAAGTTATGGAAAACTGGTGCTATAATAATAATGTGTTTTAAATTGTTTACATTTTCGTTACTTTTAATTAGTATTCAATCCTTGAATGGCAGATCAGTTGAAAACAATATTGAGTTATCCATTGCTAACAATCACTTCTGTATTGATATTCTTCACCAACTTTATGATAACCAGAAGAATGTATTTTTCTCGCCATTGAGTATATCCATAGCGTTCGCGATGCTATATACGGGCGCAAGGGGTGAGACATCACGGGAACTACACTCTGGGTTAGGCTATGACTTGATAAGACTGTCTGACCGGGAAATCATTGAGCAGTTTGCAGAAATAATAGCCCAAATCAATGACAAATCAATACTAAAATCATATGAACTCAACATTGCCAACAAAATTGTCACTAAAAAGGGATTTCAGATCTTTGACTCTTATCAACAAAGTTTGAAAAAGTATTTCAATTCAAGAATCGATTCCTTAGACTTGATCTCCAATCCGGAAGCCATTAGAGATTCAATCAATCATTGGGTCGCAAAACAAACTAACGATAAAATTGAGGAAATACTGCCCTTACCTCTGGACCCGACCACTCGTATAGTTATATTGAGTGTCATTTACTTTAAGGGTTTGTTTGCCACAAAGTTTATCAAAAGCTCGACTCGAGAGGAACCCTTCTTCACCGGTGAACTCAAGGGACAGATGTCGTTGAAGACACCAATGATGAAAAGGAAAGGTATCTTCAATTACACGGAAATACTAGAACTCGACTGCAAACTTCTGGAGATACCCTATTCGGGTGATGATCTCAGTCTATACATAGCGCTTCCCAATCAACAACAAGGACTCTCAACATTGAACTCTAAATTAAACGATTTTAAGATCATTGAGAAGGCTATCCGTCGACTATATCCCATAGAAGTGGTGGTAACGGTTCCCAAATTCAGAGCTGAGGCCTCGTACTCATTGAAGCAACTGCTGATGACTTTAGGCGTTAATAAAGTTTTCACAGAAGATGGAAATCTGAGTGGAATCGACAGCCAGAACAGTCTATACGTGTCTGAAGTTATACATAAGGCTTACATAGATGTGAATGAAGAGGGGACCGAAGCGGCCGCCGCCACTGCCTTCAAAATAATGACCAAATCCGCTAAATCTAAACCAAATGTCTTCAAAGCCGACCACCCATTCATGTATTTCATCAGAGATAACAACAACGGAATGGTATTATTTGCTGGATATATGAATAAACCATAAATTGCACTCAAATCTCATTAAAAAACTAATCATTTATTCATTCAATTAATAAAATCATATGCCAATTAAATTTCACATATAATATATAGTTAATAAGTGACATTTTATTTAATACAAACTCATTTTTAAATTTAATTAAGCCATTATTTATGAAATTCAATTCCATTTAAAAGTTTTTAATTTAGAAAAGTTGTATTGAAATTATGTGCAAATTGTTTACATTATTACTATTTTAAATTTTAATTCATGTCTTAAATGGCAGATCAGTTGAAAATAATATTCAGTTATCCAGTTAATATAGCGTACGCGCGATGTTATACATATGGGCGTAAGGGGTGAGACATCACGGGAACTACACTCTGGTTTAAGCTATGAAATGATACAACTTTCTGACCAACAAATCATTGATCAGTTTGCAGAAATAATAGCTCAAATCAATGATCAATCGATACCAAAGACATATGAACTCAAGATTGGGGACAGAATTATCACTAAAAAAGGATTTCAAGTCTTAGATTCTTATCAACAAATGTTAAAACAGTATTTCACATCAAGAATCGATTCTTTAAACTTGAAGTCAAATCACGAAGCAATCAGAGATTCAATTCAATCAATGACTTATTAAGTCACAAATCACTTATTAAATCTTAAAAACACAAAAAAAGATCACTTCTTAAACAAAATTTCCAATTTTATTTCAAATCATTTAAAATTCACCACAAAATTGACATCGAAATCAATGAATTCATTACAAACTCGTGACTCAAACGCCAATCTCATGGCAAACAGTCTTTACATATGATTTTTATAACTTATTATTAATTACTGTAATTAAATTCAAAATTCATATCATATCCACGTTTACGAGCTCTTGGAACTGGTGGGCACCACCTGCCAGACACGGATCAAGTGGTCGGTATAGCCGGCGAACAGCGTAATACCGTCGGCACTCCAGGCCAGGGATATGCACTGCGGGGCCTTAGTCTTCGAGGAGGTCGAGATCACCTCCGGCTTCAGGTCGTCCACCAATTGCTTGCCCTCGAGGTCCCAGATCTTAATCGACGGACCGGTCGCCACACACAGCCAATAGCGGTTGGGCGAGAAGCACAGGGCGTTTATGATGTCGTTGTGGTCCAAAGTGTACAAATGCTTGCCTTCATTCAAGTCCCACAGCATCGCCTTAAAGTCCTTTCCTCCCGACGCGCAAAGGGAGCCGTCGGGCGATACGGTAACGGTGTTCAGGTATCCCTGGTGTCCGATATGGTTGGTCTTTAGCCGACAATTGGTCAGATTCCAGACCTACAGGTGCCGCCAAATACAAGGCATTAGTAAATCCATTGAATGCAATGCAAACTCATTAACAAAATGAATGATTAAAACACGTTATCATAAATGCAGAACAACTTGTCACCACATATGGGATCAGTTAAAGTGTGATCGGATATAATCATATAACTAAACACTATTTCTAACTCATAGACATCGCCGGCATTACTGTCGGCCCACAAACATCACACATACCTTCACGTGTTTATCCCAACCGGCGCTCACGATAATGGGGTTGGAGTTGGAGGGGGAGAAGCGGACACAACTGACCCAATCGGTATGGCCCTCCTCCTGGATGGTGTACTTGCATTGAGCCAAAGTGTTCCACAACTTGATGGTCCGGTCGCGACTGCCGGACACGATCTGCCGGTTGTCGGCGCTGAACGCCACGGACAGCACGTCCTTCGTGTGGTCCTCGAAACGGCGCGTAGTCTTACCGACCGCCAGATCCCACAACCGCAGCGTCTTATCCCACGAGCCGGACAGCGCGTACTGTCCGTCCATCGACAGCACCACGTCGGTGATGAAGTGGCCGTGTCCTCGGAGTCGCTTCTGCGGTATGCCGTAGTTGGAGTCCTCCCGAAGCAGTTTCCAGACGATGAGTGTCTTATCGCGCGATGAGGACAGTATGGTGTCCGGGAAGCGGTTGTTGGTGGCGATCTGTGTCACCCACGAGTTGTGCCCAATGAGTGTGCCTTTGAGGAGCAGCTCCTCGTTGGGCGACGCGGTGGTGGTCGTTGTCATCGTTGCTGACGATTACGTTCGCTTTGGCGGTGAAATCAATTGATCCGGTGATCAACGCTGTGGTGCACAGAAAGACACGTTTGTCGTAGCGTTGAGTCCAAAGCGGAAAAGGATTTGAGACAATGTGTGCGCAATGCACGTGACCTCTGGTGAGCAACCATTGCTGTGCATACAGGACGTGCGCTAAACTCTGATGGCTTTCCCGTGCGTGTGATTTGCCATTAGTTGGGTTTGGTTTTAATTTTTTTGATTTAATTGTAGACTAATCAAGCTCAATTATGCGCGTGTTTAATGATTTAGTGATTTAGTTTAGTTTTAGTGTATTTTTGGATGACTTTTACACATTTTCAACACATTTCCGTACGTACTATATGGGTGGACCCACTCATTGAAGTCCCCATTGAAAGCGGATTTGATTTTGAAAACAAAACACAAAAACTTTATTTTAATTTCAATTAAATTGATACACATTTCAAAGACACCGCCGAAGACATCGTGAGATAACAGCGCCGAAGACTCGATCACAGCATGCGTTCATCACGTGATGGCACCGACAGCCGGCACCGGGACTCGTCGTCGTCGCGCCGATCGGACGATCGCGTCGACAGTCGCCGCCAGAGCTCACAGTCATCCACCACTTCCTCATCGGTGTCGTCGCCGTCCATCAAACGCATGAAGACCTCCAAAGACGGCTCCGGCTCTTCGACCTCGTCGTCAACTTCCAAGTTGGCCAACAGTAGCGGTTCCCGCGATCGACAGCCGCCTGTCAATGAGCCGCGCATTGATGTCCTGAAGCTGTCGATGGAGGCGATGGCCGCCGAGGAGGACGAGGCCATCAATAAGACAACCGCCGAACAGGACGTGAAGGAGTTTCGGCTGAAGTGTAACTCCATCCGCGATATCTGTAATCAGATACTCGAGGCTAAGAACTCGGGCGACAAGAAGACGGTGGACGCGCTGCGAGTGAAGGGTTCGCTGCAGTTCTTGGCGCTCAAGACGTTGAACCGGTTCGACAAATACCGGTGCAGAGACGCCAAGGATAGGCTGTCGGCCGCCAAGCAAAAGGTGGACTGCTTTCACCTGCAGCTCCAGAACATGCTCTACGAAGTAATGCATTTGCAGAGGGAGTGCAACACATGTCTGGCCTTCCGGTCCAAAGACGAGGACATCGATTTGGTTCCGTTGGAGGAGTTTGAAGCGACGGCTGACGAGGAGATCCGGGCGAAGGCTGTCGACGACCACACGAGACATTTGGCACGACTTGATTGGGAGTTAAAACAACGCATGGAATTGGAGCTGAAGCTGAAGAGCGCCGAAGAGGCGAAGAACTCGTCGGAGGCGGCGATTGTCGCCAAACGCGAGACGTTGGATAAGTTGCAGCCAATGCTGAAGTCGGTGGTGGAAGCGACGCAACCGCTGTACGCGGAGCTCAATATACCTCTTCAGGCGAACGACGCCATCCACGCCATGGCTCAGTATCTGTCGCGACCGCTGTATGTCCTCTACGTTCAGCTCGTGTCCTATAAACACGCGAATCGATCGCCATTTTCGGTGAAAATCAACGGAACCGTTGAGGACGTGAAGACATTCGAGTTGAACGCGAAGGCCGAGGAAGAGGAGGATAATGAGGAACAGGAGGACGAAGAGGTTCGCAACAGGAAGAGCAAGAAGTCGAGACACCGGCGCAAGTCGACGTCCCACACCAGTAGGACTCTGTGGAACAAATTGATTGCATGTCACCCGTTGACAGTTGAAGTCGGCTTCAGTAGAAACGGATCCACTCTGAAGTGTGTCTTTAGTTTTGTGTTGCGTTTGGAGATCGTGTCGATTAAAGTGAATGTCGAACAACAGAATCAATCACCCGATGGACACTTTGAAGTCATCAATGAATCAGTTTTGTCGCACCTGTTGTCTGATGGCGACGATGGCCTCCAGTCGCCAAACCCGGCCAACGATCACACCATCAAAGCCTACGGCGTCGATGAGTTCAGTTCATTGACTCCGGAGTTAGGGTTTGTTTATAGTTGGTGTCAACGCCTGTCAGGACTCGACTTCATCACCAGTAACGCCAGGAATACATCCAATTCCCTATCAATCAATTCCATGGATCAGACAATCAAAGCCATTACCAAACGTTTCGAGTCGAGACTCGCTCTTCAGCGACAACTCTGCCGTTTGGATCGGAGTTTAGTGGAGTTGCCGCCGGCGCTGACCTCCGAGTCCGCGCCTCAAGTCATGTCACAAATCAAAGGCTTTAAAGAACTCAATAGAGAAGAGTTTCAACGCGTTTGTCGATTAAGTGATCCCATAATCACCGAATCGATGGATATGGATAAGTGTTTCCTATATCGAGCTCTGGTGGAAAGGGGTTCAGCATCCCTGACCGCACACATTATCATACCATTGGATTATCCTAAGAATCCGCCATTTTTTCACCTCTCGATTGGCTCGCAGTCAGAGTCTCATAAGAAAAGTTCGGACCCATTGCTCCGGGAGTTGGAACAGCTGGTGAACTGTTGGTGTCCGGCCCACTGCGACCGCCAATCCGTAGCAGACCTACTGTCCCTTCAGTTGCATCGATTGCAATCTGGATTTGACAGGTATTTAGAGGCCGTTCAGTCGACCGGTGGCGGAGCCGAAGGTCCCAAAGAGTTTGCCGCACATAAGAGCTCGCAGTCGAGACATACGACGGGCCGCGACCACTGTATCTCATATCACGCGGACATTGATGATGATAATGAAGACATGGATGACTAGCTGTTGTGGTCACAGAATTGCTCGTAAAGACAAATCATAAAACTTTTTTTTGTGTTTCCATTGTATTAATGATTGAATGTTTAGTGAATTTTAAAAGCAAAATACTTGTGAAATAATCTTTTTTCTTATTTTAAATAAATAAATTGTATTTTTATTTTCTCATACGATTAACAGTATATTCTGGCGTTTGTTTTAATTATCTTGTTTGCCATTTAGAGTGTAGTTCCGATTGAGTGAACAATAATGAAGTGTCGGAACGGTATTGAACAATATATTTGTTGTGACATTTAGTTTCTGTGATTAAGTTGTGTTGAAAAACAAATGCTTTTATCATTTAGTGCCTGTATTTTGATATAATGCTTAACAAACAGTTTTTTCTCGTCTATAATAATCATTGATTAGTCTTTGCGACGAAAGTCTTAAGGCGTTGGAGAAGGCATTGATTGAATCAATAGTGAGTATAAGATAAATACAAAACGATAAACAATAAAATAGAGGAGAAAATTAGGATATGAGTCGAGACGGAAGAGAGAGAGAGAGAGAGAGAGGGAGAGAGAGAAGTTGTTAAAGAATTGATTCTTTGCCACAACAACTGGAAAACACACGAATAGTATAGTAAACACACAAATAGCGAAAGGGAGACAAGTCTTTACATTTAATGTAATTAATTTCAATCAATTATTTATGTAATGGAGAGACAGCCGTTGAATTGGTTGTGAAGGCATGGGATGCGAAATACAGCGGACTTAAGTAATTAGTGTCATTCCAGTGGCTATTACTGTAGAAAAATGGATTACCGTTTGCTTTCAGCGTATGATTACTGTTGGCAGTCATGGCATTAAATGCGGTGATTGTGGAGGTGTTGGTGGAGTCGGGCGATGAGAGGGACGATAGTAGCTTATCGGTGGCGGACCTGTGGTGGTGGTGGTGCGGGTCCAGTAGGTGGCCTGGATGTGACTGTTTTTGCAATAAATGCATGATATTAGTGGCGGCTATACTCTCAGCGTTGGCCGCCTGCCGTTCCCTTTGCCTGAACTGTTCCTTCTTGTGTTTCGTACGTCTATTTTGGTACCAAATCTTAATCTATTATCTCATTAAATAGAGAATATAAAGAGATTTTTCAGTAAACAAGTAGTTTTTTTTCTCGAGATTAAGTTCTGTATTAAATTCAATGTGTTTTTGTGTTTTGTTTCGTTTCGTGTGTAAAATACAAATGAAAATGTAGTGAAGAATAATCAAATGCTTTAGTTTTCATGTGTAATACAATTATCGCAATCGTTGGCAACGATTATAATTGTAGCGAAAAATGGTAAGAAAATAATGATCGCAACACAACTGAACACTTAAACTGAATATATTATGTATAATAAAGTTGTCATCAGATCTCTCACGAGTGCTTAGCATAAGAATAATTTATTTGAAAAAACTCTTAAACATTGCAAACGTATGACTCAAATGAGATGTCTTTCTCTCGTAAGAAGTCTTATCTCCGATAAGAGATCTCTTCGTTTCGCGGCGTTTGCTTTGACAGACATTTTTGGATACAATTAACAAATTATTTCATTATTTTTTGCGCTCAAAGTCTCAGCGCACAGAATATTAGCCAAGAATTTTCGTTTCCCTCTCTGTATTTGTATTACACATAAGTCTCTGAATTGCAACTAATTAAGGATTCAGCTGTCAATCATGTAGTGTTTAGTATTAGCTCTCTCTCTCTCTCTCTCTCTCACCTGTGCCTCTGAGAGGTCCAGTTGTTTAGATAGAGATTTACGCTCTTTTCCCACAAGATATTGATTTTTGGCGAAAGATTTCTCCAATTCCTTCAATTGTCTTAACGTGAAGTTAGTTCGCGAGCGTTTGGGTCTCTCCAGATCGAGACTCTTTGGGAAATACATCTCTTTTGTGTTGCCTCTCGTGTCTGCACAAAGTCGTCGTTTCAATGGGTGACACAAACAGATGGATATAAATTAATAATTAAAACTACAAATAGAGACTACATGTCATTCAATAATAAATGATTTCAATTATAAATGAATTGATGAAGTAAGACTTTTTATTGTATTGTGTGTTTTCATATGCATTGCCGTATATTCTTAAAGCATAAGTTGTTAAATTATTAAAACATAAGGTATGCTGTAAAACTAAAATGCAAAAATAATGATATGAATAATGCATAAGATTGTTAATTTAATTTTATAAGATAATATTAGAATTGAATAAAATGTTAAATTAACATAATATATTGTAATTTAGGTTTAGCGTTAAAAATATATGTAAGATTATTAATGTCAGTGGAAATTATTAGTTATTTAGTAAATTCAATAATGAATACAATAGTAACAAGTAAATTTAATATCGTAAATGAGTTTACACTAACTTATATACAGTGCAGTAGATTGAGACCTAACAGTAAAGCAAATATGGATTTATAAATAACTAAAGTCAGCCAAAGGGCATACCTGTGTAGGCATAAGAGTATTGTACAGAGAATTAACATACAATAGGATAAAATCAGTCATCATTGTCATCCCTGTCCTTCACATCTATTTATACGGTATAATTGCATTGATTGGAGACCACATGAAAGTATTTTTAGAAAAAATAGATAACAAATAGGAGGAATGGTATGAAATTATTTACATTAAAACAATACATGATAAATATAGCCACAAATGGCTAAATACTGTATTTATCCAATAAGTGGTATTTGCAAAGAACTGGAGCATTAAGATTTGAGTTTTAAAATAGATTTATAAAAGTTTTCCAAACATTATTTATAGACATATAATAATAGTAATACAGAGTAAGTAGTAGAGGGGACAGGCCTACCGGTAAACTTCATCACTTGGCAATAGTTGGACATAAACTCATCCTTCTTAGGGCTAACCATATCGGAGCGGTTGTTGTCGTTGCGGTCGCTGTTAAGCACCGGAGTCTCCATAACACAAATGACTGACTCTATTAATGAGAGTCACATTTGGGTCCATGAAATAGACGGTCGAGACGGCTGGCTGTCAGGTACCGGCGCTCTCCTGTTATCGCAGTTTGCGATCTCAGGCAAAGTGTGCGGAGACTTACATCCAGTTGTGTGTCAACTGTTTTCTCCACCAATTCCTATATGCATATTAAATATCAAATTTAAAGGCACTGGTAGTACAAGAGAGACATAGTGGAACGGGAGGTGCCTTTCGGTCGTCGAAAGGGATGATACCATTTGCACAGCGAATGTCATAACAAAAGCAAAGACCACTTCGACGGCAAGATTTAAAGTCTCTTTTGATTTTGCTTTCATTTTCTTATTCTTTATGTTTTTGGACAAGAATTTGATTTCTTTTTTGATTCGCGAATTGGGTTTTGTTGTCAAATAGGTTTTTGAACAACATTTTGTGCAAATATTTGTTATCCTGTTTAAAATTGAAGTTATTTTGGTAATCAAATACTACCGTAAATTGAATGCTTATATCGAAATCATTGTCACACAGTTGGAGACCTGACATTACAGGTTAGGCTCTCTCTCTCTCTCTCTCTCTCTCTCTCTCTCCACTCACTCGCAATCTCTATCTCTCTTTTGTGTAACAAAATATATAAGTTTTCAAAACATGTTTTTTTTGACTTTTAATGTCTAATATTTGTTGACATCACATGAGTAAAGACACTGAAGATTAGATGAATATTATCTCAAAAGCTCTCTCTCTCTCTCTCTCTCTCTCTCCACTCAATCGCTTCTCTATCTAATAAAATTATAATAATAGGACCCTTAACTCTGAGCTACCAGTGCCACAATGTAGTGCAAGTAATGATAATGCAATCGCGAGGCAGTGTTGGGTTTCGCGTTTCGCAGTACGGATTCAATAAACAAATTGTATTC
This sequence comes from Oppiella nova, assembly GCA_905397405.1. Classification (NCBI taxonomy): domain Eukaryota; kingdom Metazoa; phylum Arthropoda; class Arachnida; order Sarcoptiformes; family Oppiidae; genus Oppiella; species Oppiella nova. The sequence continues at coordinate 17,424 of CAJPVJ010000710.1, forward strand.
AATTGAATGCGAAATACAAATACAAATGGAAAGAAAGGACTCAAATATAATGAATGCATTTCAATCGACTTATTCAATGAACAAAAAAAACATGTTTTGAAAACTTATATATTTTGTTACACAAAAGAGAGATAGAGATTGCGAGTGAGTGGAGAGAGAGAGAGAGAGAGAGAGCTTTTGAGATAATATTCATCTAATCTTCAGTGTCTTTACTCATGTGATGTCAACAAATATTAGACATTAAAAGAAGTGGAAATAAAGTACTGAATAAAAGATTACTTTCCTATTGAATACAACAATTCAACTCAATTTATCTCCTTATCTATACTTCACTTACGAAACACTTGACTCTATTGTCAGTTAAGATTTTTGCATCATTTTTATTTCAATTATAACTTAAAATTTATTTATAACTTTTATGAGAGTATAATTTTTCAAGTAATTAGCATTGAAATAATTGAAATTATTTTCATAAAGTTTAAGTCAAACTCAAAAGTTTGAGTGAATGAATAACTGAACTGACATTTAATACTTAATTAAAGAAATAATAATCCACTTATTATTAATTATTATTTTTAGTTATAACTCATGATATAAAATTTCAAACTTCCACTGTCAAGTATTTCATGTATTTCAATATATTTAAATGTATTTCATGTCATATGAACCATAATCATGTGTGTTTACAATAAATAAAACTAATAATAAGTGGATTATTTTTCTTAATTGTCATTTTAAGTTATTCATTCAAACTTTAAACTCTATAAAAAATAATTTCAATGATTTCCTATCAAGTAATTTGATTAAAATATCAAAAGTCTATGAAATAATTTGCAATTTCAGTGTTAATTGAAACTTTCTATTTGAAAATCATTTATTAAGAAGTTTAGTCATTTCCTTTGCGTTTTATACAAAAAGTCAATTATTTATTAAAAATTATCTCATAATTGGATATAAATAAGAAAATACATGGAATTATTTAAAATATTACTAATTTTGCTAATTATGTACAAATAAACAAAAAATTCAATTTAATTGATTTCGGAGTGGAAACCAATTGAGATATTATTAAAATGTGAGCTCAGATTGAGTGCAAATAAAAAATAATCAGAAAAGTAAAAATAAAAATAAATTTATAAAACAAACATAAAACTTGAAATCAAATGACAAACTAATTACGAGTTGAGAGACAAAACAAAACTTTAAGCACCAAAAAAAACTAAACTACAAATGAGTTGTTTGATTAGCGGTACTTATTATAGTGTATGAGCTCTTAAATTATCATTAAATTCATGGTATGGTGTCTGCGGTTGTCATCCAATCAATGAGTTTTTCAAACAACAAAAACACGTCAAACAACACATCAGATCATTAGATAAATTGTGATCCGATTTTCCACTTGTTTTACCACCACTTCTATCTACCACTCCATTTCCCTCCATCTGCCATCCCTTTCCAACTCTATTCATCGGGAATAAAATTAATGGATTTAAATGATTAATATTATATAATGGACTGAAGTGTCGGTGCCCTTAATATATTGTAGAAGTTATAGCTGTTTAATTAAATTAATATTTAAATTGTAGTCAAAAAAAATATATAAATAGTGTTTTTGTGTTTAATTTTAACATATTTTATAGCAATAAGTCATTTATATTTTAATTCATTTCTATACACAAATAACTTAAGAAATTATTTTCACATTTATTAATAAATAGCAGGAATAACAGGAAAATGATCAAAATATAATTTTAATTAATTTTTATTATAATAAAACCAATATTTTTGCAATCGCATTTAAATCCCATTACTGCAACACAAAAGTTTAATGTTATTTACATTAAATGATAAACGATTATATAATTTGTAAATAAGAGACACACAGATAGTCGTTAGTGTTAAATAAATAAAATACTTCAGAAATAAACATAAATAAAGAAATACTTTCAGATATATATGGTATATATATGTACTCAAAGAAAATAACTGTACAGCTAATTTATATACACTAGTTATTGATTTAAATTACAAATACACACATACTATGACCTAAAGACGTTATATAATACAGTATATTATGCTGCATATAGCCTTAAACGGGAACATCATATCTAACGACATCCATGTGATTATCTATAAGATAGGCCAACACTAATCCGTGATCTTTGGTTAGGTTGCATAGCCGCGGGTTTACTCTGTCGTGACCATACTCGCGATTATGGCTATGATTATACTAATCGTCGCTCATCACTAGCATTTGGGTTAGTTGATTTGGCATTGTTTTGTCCGCAACCTCTTTGCCATCATAAATGCTGAATGAAAAATATGTATTCAATTAAAGCGATCGTTTTGTGTGTGTTTCACTGTTTTAGTGCTTAATTGATGGCATAGTCTCACAGATAATATAGTGATCATAAGCTAAGTGAAAGATTTTATAATATGTCTCTTTTATGGCATCTGTAAATACCACTAAGATATGTAAGTGTGCTCTATATCTACGGTATACTTACTTATAGACTCGATTGTCATAGTAATTGTAATAATGGAAAACTAGGTAAAATAACGTGAAAAAACTAACGTGTGACCATAATAAATAACGAATAATAACAATAGTATTATATTTGTCACTATAAGTTATCCTACAACAACACATACCCTTAGTGTTAGTGATATACCACTACACATCGCCTATCATTTGCGACGGGAATATCACGACTCTTTTGAACAAAAAGAGTAATTTTGGAAACACAGAGAGGGGTGAGGAGTTACATAAAGGTTATGTTGACATCAAACATAACTATAAATAATTATTACACGTATTGAAAGTGATAGTTACATATTTAGACATTCAGCCTGACTAGTTTGAAAAGTTGTCTCAACATAAGTTAGTCATTGATTTGAATTTGTATGAGAAATTATGCAAAGTTTTCCATCAGTTACTGTATAAAAATACTTTGTGAATGAGTGTTGCGAAAAAGTTTCTGATAATTTCATATCTCAAACAGTGTTCACACATACCCTGGAAATAAAATCATTCTCAAAACTATTCAAGATTACCATTTAGTTTGCATTTAGTCTTGCATTACATTTAACTAAATGCTTACATTTACTTGCGATCGCAAACATCTTACAACTAATACTACACTGAACTTCAACTACAAGTCTATAAAAATGTTATCCACTCAACACCAATGATCCTGAGCCAAAAATCATGAACAATACGTGCAGATACTGTGACATCGACTCAAACTTAATCAACGCGTGCGGCACGTGTAAGGGCTCGATAGGCTACACGTGCAAACCGTGTCTCAAAAAGTTCATCAAGACCAAGGTGAATGACTACGACCGGTGCGAGCTATGCCTAAACCCGTACCAAATGAGCATCGAGTGGAAAACACCAGGATACCTGAGCGCACTCAAGTCACCGCCGCTACTGTTTGCGGACAGGTAGTATACGGATTATAGCCAGTATACGGACAGCTACTGCCGCGACAACTGCCGGGAGGATCAGGAGATGTGGCTGATGTCGGATACCTATCACTAATACCTGACGGACAAGTAGTCCGGCACTCTCATGTCTGGCCGAGAGTTCTATAAAGCAGTATTAGAGGGAAGGAGAGCACAGGTCGAGCCCGATATCATCCTAATTGAAGGCACTGTAGTTTGAGTAACAGTCGAGGGGAAAGGGATGGCAGATGGAGGGAAATGGAGTGGTAGATAGAAGTGGTGGTAAAACAAGTGGAAAATCGGATCACAATTTATCTAATGATCTGATGTGTTGTTTGACGTGTTTTTGTTGTTTGAAAA
>CAJPVJ010000711.1:0-21225 GCA_905397405.1 Oppiella nova
TTAAGCAGTGAATCAAATAATTTATATTAAATTTCATTTAATAGCTAATTAATAACTACTGTATTGTAAATGTTTTAAAAGGGGGAACGGCTGACTCGTTGGAAACTAATATGCGATTCCGGTGCCATTGAAATATTCTGTGCCGATATCACCATCAATATTAAATAGCTGGGTTATTTTTGTTATACTAATACAGGAATATAATTCAATGTCTATTAAATCTAAATTGTTCACAGTTTTAAGAAACAAATAAAATCACTTTTAAAATCAGTAAACAGTACAGTATTTGCAATGAATTCCTCCATAAAAACTAACGCAAGGATTAATTTAGATATTTGTTTGTGTATTGTGTTAAAGAATATATTTGTTATTTTAAATTTATTAAACCAAAACATTGAAAACAATTGAATTTAATTATAAATATAATAATTATTAAATGAGATATATTATTTTTATGAATTGTAAACTGCAAAACAATTAAAAGTAGAAAACAATAGAAGTTTTTAAAAACAATTAAAATGTTTTCAAATGCCATTAGAAGTGAAGTTCGAGTAAAAGTAAAACACAAATGTCTTCGGGAATGACCACTACTTCTGGAGATAACACTTCCTGCAGATGACCACAATTCATGGGATATTTGTGGAGAAAGTGGTTGTGAAGGGAATGGGATGTCAGGAGTGAAAGGACTGGTGTTCGGACACATAGATGACATTGTGAACGGAATGGCATTCAAGCGATTTGATACACGAGAGGTCTAGCCGTGAGGAGTGCCTTCCGAGGGAAAGGGGTGGGTGTGGGTCAGGGGTGTTGGGAATCCAGACAGTCCGGGAGGTCAGTGACTACTGGTGCTGGGAGTCTGGACAGTCCGACTGACCCGAGGTTCGGAGGGCACAGGAGGTGGCGATCGATGCGAGAAGACATCAGAGGAAGTCATCAAAGAGTGGGCGTTGAGGCCCAGGAATGGGACACATCTCGTGATTGTTGGTCTCATGGAGAGAGGAATGGTTTGTCGGCACCGGTAGTGATGGCAAAGAGGCAAACAAATGACTTACTGTTCACTCAATCCTTATAATTATAATAAAATGCTTATAAATTGTAAATTAAATGCAATTTTATTATAAATAATGTTAAGAATAACATAGAAATCATATTTAATAACTTAAAACTTATAATACAGTAATATGTAAATTCAAACATTTATTATAGTCTTAAAATTAAATTATATTTAAAATTATAACTGGAAAAACAATTCAAAAACTTTACCAAAACTTTATATGACTAGAAATATAACTTAATTATAAATAAATAAATAATTGACTGGAAATTTGTTTATCAATTAAATGAACACTGAATCGATTGGTTAACCATTAAATATAGAAAAGTAATGAATATTTGTTCAAATAATTTGTGGAATGAATGGTTAAATGGAAACATATTTTTGGTGACAATTAAGTAGAAATGTTTGAAATATTTATATAAAAATATTTGTTTTTATAGTGAAAACGAGACATCAATAAAATAAATGCATATTTGAGTCACTTTTTGATAGCCAAGTGAACAGAGATTATCCGAAAGCAGAACTAAATATCGATTAAGACTTTCAAACATCGACTAAAACAACTAAAACTAAATCAAATGCTTTCAGACTATTTAAGCCACTGATGGCCGGACACCTGTTTCATTGAGAATCGACTCTTGGGGTTGACATCCAGTTGTTTGCGGATTAAGTCGCGACAATCGTTGGAAATGGATGTTGTGGTGCGATAAGCTATATTCTCTTGCTTTGAATTTTTTGCCATTCTTTGCACCTGTTTCTCATGAAAAGGATAGCCATTGGACACCATGAAGAATAACACGACGCCCATTGACCACACGTCCGACTTGAAGGCGTCGTATGGCTGGGACTTCGATGTGTCGTTTGGATCAGATTTAAGTATCTCCGGCGCCGTATGGTATGGGCTACCGGTAAACGTAGTCTTTAGTACGCGCTCACCGGTGGTTGGGATGAAACAAGACGTCGAGAATCCAAAGTCCGTGAGCTTTGCGACGGTTCTGTCTATTGAGAAGTATGTTCTCACTCTTGAGGTCCCGGTGCGCCCAACCCCTCGAGTGTATGTACTCCAGTGCGCTGGCGATGCCTTTGTACAAACTTTTGGCCAACGGCTCCGGCATGCCTTTCGCGTAGTCCTTCTCACGGGTGACCATATCGAAGAGGTCTCCCCCGTCAGCCCTTTCCATCACTATATACATAGTGTTAGTGACGAGAAAGATGTCCATAACTACGGTTATGAACTGGTGTTTCAATTTCTCCAATGAATACAACTCTCGGGGCAGAAATTTCTTGCGATAGGTTTCTGATGTTTTGGACAAATCAATGATCTTAATGGCGACGCTCTCTGTCTTTCCGTCTTTGGTTTTAAGACCATCACAGACCACACCATAACTACCCTCTCCCAGCACTTTACCCAATGAATATCCTTCTGACTTCAATCTATTCGTGTGATCAATGGGTATCGATATTTTGTGACCAATTTGTGCCATTTTATCTTATGAATTAGTGATCGATTTGAAGCACTGGTAGTCTATCTCTTTGTATAACTGTTTTGCAACAGATTTTTGTGTGAATTTCCAAACGATTGCATTCGAGTTAACAATACTTTTCTAATGACATTCAAAATGAACTCCTTTTGACAATTACATCATAAGTTTTCTGAACGAGACGTTTGTTTTAAAAACTTTGTGACAGTTATGGATAGTCTCGTGAAAAGTTACTAAACCAGGTCTAGTAAATCTTTATAAATGAGAAAAACTGTTGAAATTAGGTTTTTCTAAACTTTCAATTTGTATAACGATTCATACGATTCCTATAAAAGACAATCCAATTGTGAATATAACTGAATATCTCTGTGAATACAATGAGTCCTCTGATGAGACATTTGTTGACGGCTTTAATACTAATCCAATTGAGCGCCGGTGTGTTGAGTCAGACAACAACTGAAAACCCAACAACTAATAAGAAGTTAAATTTATGGACCATTTTGATGGTCATACTACTGGTGGCACTGGTCATCGTCACCATTATCTGCATTATTCTCTACTATTTTGAACGGAAATGCATTAAATGTATTGACAATCAATTTATACCCAAAACCTTATTAATGAAAATGATGTTTACTATTATTAAAGCGTGTTTAACGAAACACGAGGACAGAGACAGACCTTTGGATAGCAATGAAAACAAACTAAGAAATACTAAATCAGAGGATAAGCCCAAAGAAGAGGCAACGAAGACAAGTGATGGCAAGTCTGTGACCAGAGTCTCGAAATCGGAAAGCCTTTCAACTCCTGCTCCCAAACCAGTAGTGATGACCAGTAGTGCCGCCAAGACTTCGTCTCAAGAGTCCGATGAGTCCGTTGAAGCCCTCCCTCCAGACGAGGGGAAACCGGACACACCTTTCCAGGGACTGCCCGACGAGTGAAACTCTGATCACAAAAATAAATTCAAAACATTTTCGTCTATTTTTATGTTTGTTTAACATTTGCTAAATTTTGATCAACTATTTTGATTTATTTTGTTATCCATTTCATTGAAATTTATTTTTTAATTTTGTGTATAAAATAAAATAATTTGGTTACGAATATGAATATAATTTCTAACTTTTCTTAATCAGTGATAAATTGAGATATTATTGATTTCGATGATATTTGCAATTTTTGTTTTTTCGTAGAATATTTACAAAACAAGAATTTTGTTTCATTTGTAATCTCCGCAAAATGTTTTGATGATTTTTGGCACAATCGCTGGTATTTATAGGAAACCTAATAAGTAAGACGTGATTCCGCTCTCCAAATGCAAAACCAATTGATTCAGATCTCAATTATATTTCAGGAAATGAGTGACTTTTTAGTGAATTAAATTGAAATTAAGACTAATTCGATATGAATTTAAAACTTTTAAAAAATCAATTATTAGCCATGAATAACTGTAATATACAGAATATCTCAATGCAATCAATGGTTTGCTATTCATAACAAATAACTCAATGAAAAACTAATTACTTTTTATTGTGAATCACTTTTATCTCAAACTCTTCACTCTCTGTATGTAATTATGAGTCAATTGTTATGATTCTGTGCGCCGAGTGCTGGTGGGGGCGGGTATTTCTGGTGGGGTTTGTCTGACGGGTTTGTCCGGATGGGTGTCTTTGGAATGTTCCTCAGCATTGGGTGGCTTTGGGTCCGACCCCTTCTTCGCACTCTTTTGTCCAGTCTTTGACTTGTTTTGTCCGCAACAGTACTTATATCCTCCATAACCGACCGCTGCGGCCACAATGACGCCCACAATCAGACCCCCTCCGCCTCCCTTCTTAGGCGGCACCCGTGGTTTCACACCTCCACTGCTCGGCTGTTGATCTCCTTTGGGACTCATTCTTAGCGATCAATTTGAAGCACTGGTAGCTCTTTGTCCGCTATTTTATAAGCATTTTGTGTATTTTTCAAACAATTAAATTCAATTAAAACACATTGAATTCAAAAATGATTTTAATTTTCAATTATTTAGAGAATATTCTGTTGAAATGAATGAGCAAGGATAATGAATATGTCATAAGTTATGAGTCATAACTGATCTGGGAATGCTCATTATAGTTTATATTTTACAACTAACTAATCAAATTTAGATTTATTAATTGATTAAATATTATCAATGTGAATTCTGTTCATATTTTAGTGTAAAATCTATTGTATATACAAAGTCTTAAATTTAGCGCTTATTTTATTTATGCATTGCATCGCTTACGTTATTAATGAGCATATATTTGTAGATAATTGTCAATGAATACGATAGTATAGTGAGTACAAGAGTTCGTACGAAAGTGTACGCACAGTCAGCATCACGTAATGTAAACACTCAACGAGTGATTCATTGAATGAATGCATGCATTGAATAGTGTTGTGATTTGTATGAACTGATTGTCACCGAAATCTTCACTCTCTGTATGTAATTATGAGTCAATTGTTATGATTCTGTGCGCCGAGTGCTGGTGGGGGCGGGTATTTCTGGTGGGGTTTGTCTGACAGGGGTTTGTCCGGATGGGTGTCTTTGGGATGTTCCTCAGCATTGGGTGGCTTTGGGTCCGACCCCTTCTTCGCACCCTTTTGTCCAGTCTTTGACTTGTTTTGTCCGCAACAGTACTTATATCCTCCATAACCGACCGCTGCGGCCACAATGACGCCCACAATCAGACCCCCTCCGCCTCCCTTCTTAGGCGGCACCCGTGGTTTCGCACCTCCAGTGCTCGGCTGTTGATCTCCTTTGGGACTCATTCTTAGCGATCAATTTGAAGCACTGGTAGCTCTTTGTCCGCTATTTTATAAGCATTTTGTGTATTTTTCAAACAATTAAATTCAATTAAAACCCATTGAATTCAAAAATGATTTTAATTTTCAATTATTTAGAGAATATTCTGTTGAAATTAATGAGCAAGGATAATGTATATGTCATAAGTTATGACTTATAACTGATCTGGGAATGCTCATGGTAGTTTATATTTTACAACTAACTAATCAAATTTAGATTTATTAATTGATTAAATATTATCAATGTGAATTCTGTTCATATTTTAGTGTAAATTCTATTGTATATACATTAAAGTCTTAAATTTAGCGCTTATTTCATTTATACATTGCATTGCTTACGTTATTAATGAGCATATATTTGTAGATAATTGCCAATGAATACGATAGTAAAGTTCATACAAGAGTTCGTACGAAAGTGTACGCACAGTCAGCATCACGTAATGTAAACACTCAACGAGTGATTCATTGAATGAATGCATGCATTGAATAGTGTTGTGATTTGTATGAACTGATTGTCACCGAAACACTTCCCACACCACCGATTGTCACCCCATTGTATGTGTCTGTAGTTTATGCTATTATTGGTGTAGTCTGTGAGTGATGTCTGTGGCCAACGGCGACGACCATTTGGATGGACCAGAATGTGGTGACACCGATGCCATCATCGCTGACATCAACCATATTAATGATAACACCGCCGATGATGAGGACAATGGATGGTAAGCAGTCAACTGTGGCACTAGTGGTGATGATTATCAATGAGTTAATGGTGTCTTCATGTGTGTCATTGAATAGGATCTTAGAGTTAGAGTCAGCACTTCTGGCCGATTGTGATCTCAATATCATTAAGAAGATAACGAACCAGAAGTTGGTTCCCAATCGCATGCGATACGAGTTCTGGCAGGTATTGGTCACTATCACTGACTGGTGATCACCAAACGGGTCTCTAATTATCTCTACGTCTATACCACTGATTAGGTTTGCCTGGGAATCAAAGGCAGACACAAAGTGTTGTCCGATATCTTTGATCTGCCGGAACAGTCGCTCATTAGATCCGATTGTCAGCAATTGGTGGACAAGTTTGCCAACTCTGACGACACGGAACGGGTGTCCATTCGGTCGGGCGTCGAGACAATTATCACGAATTTCGCGAAACTAAATGATGTGCAATACGTGGCCGATAACGGATGGCTCGAGATATTGGAACCGCTGTTGACGCTGAAGCTGAAGACCGAGGACTTGTTTAAAGTGTTTGAATCGATTCAATTGAAATATATCCCCAAATGTTACAATTGTCGCGATTTCGGACATAAGGACCAGTCGTTCAACTTCTTGCGACTTCTACTCCAATATCATGAGCCGGAGCTCTGTTCCTATTTAGACACTCTTAAGATTACGCCCGACCTCTACGCCAATACATGGGTTCGTTCACGAATTTACCACTGTTTCGTGTGTTTTATACGATATTAGGATTTGTTTTTATGGTTTGGTAGCTCTTAGTTATGCGATATTTTCGATGCAAAATAAGTTTAAAATAGTTTTTTAATTATGATTTAATTGATTGATTTGAATGGCAAGCAGTTGTCTCTCTTAGTAACTGGACGTATGATGAAGTGGTTATCCGTTTTGCGCTGACAACCAGTTTTTTAAGTGATATATAAAATTGCTTTAAAATCACTTTCACTTTTTTGTTCAGATAATAATAATTTGAAACTTTGTTTGTAGCGCTAAATGAATGTCAAATTGTAAACCACTTTTAACTGATAAGATAATCGCATATTTAAAAAGCCATTCAAATGTTTGTTTATTTATAAATCTTATTTAAAATCATAATTAAGCGCTTATTTTGTTTACACAAACTTATCTAAAAGTTATTTCAATTTAGTATTTTTGAAAATTCATTACCAATTGAGTGTATAATTTGATTGAAACGCTTATTTTGATCGTAAAAACTGATTCCGTGTTACCATTTCGCTATTCTGTAGTTCCGGAGCCTATTCTCTGGTCATTGCAATCATTCCGTAACACTGGCCCTATGGGACACATATTTTTCATTAGGAAATCCATTTCTGATTTACTTTCTCGCGCTCGTAATGTTAGTCAACGAAAAGTGAGTACTCATTGACTTATGGATCGGAAATTGAATTTTAATTCCCGTTGTGTTGTTGCGAAAGTATTCATTACACATAACATACACACAGCGATACTCTTAATGCCAAATAAACTTAATTATGAATTTGTGATTTTCACTGCCCTTTCCCTAGGAAATTGAATTTTAATTCCCGTTGTGTTGTTGCGAAAGTATTCATTACACATAACATACACACAGCGATACTCTTAATGCCAAATAAACTTAATTATGAATTTGTGATTTTCACTGCCCTTTCCCTCGCAGAGAGACCATAATGTCGATGCCGGTCGACAATAAGAAGTCGATAATTGATTACTTGAGTTCAGTGCCAAAAGCCCTATGCATTGAAGACATTGGAGATCTGTTTTATTTAGTGGAACAGCACTACGTCTCCCGGACCCCGCACACCATCAAAGTATTTGACATTTTATTTGTTTTTATAGTTTTAACGATATTTTAGTTATAGCTTTAAATTTATTTATTGAGTGAAACCCAGAGAAAAGGATTATTTTCGCTACAAATCAATTATATATCATATGATATATACGATAGGAATCTTATAATCGCATTATTTGTCGCTACAAAACATAACTCTTATATTGGATGTAATGATTGTATCGACGAATTACTCGAATATCCATTAATTAGAAATATATATAAGGAAATTGAATTTTAATTCCCGTTGTGTTGTTGCGAAAGTATTCATTACACATAACATACACACAGCGATACTCTTAATGCCAAATAAACTTAATTATGAATTTGTGATTTTCACTGCCCTTTCCCTTGCAGAGAGACCATAATGTCGATGCCGGTCGACAATAAGAAGTCGATAATTGATTACTTGAGTTCAGTGCCAAAAGCCCTATGCATTGAAGACATCGGAGATCTCTTTTATTTAGTGGAACAGCACTATGTCTCCCGGACCCCGCACACCATCAAAGTATTTGACATTTTATTTGTTTTGATATTTTTAGCGATATTTTAGTTATAGGTTTAAATTTATTGATTAATTGAAAACCAGAGAAAAGGATTAATTTTCGCTACAAATGAGTCATATGATATATACGATAGGAATCTTATAATCGCATTATTTGTCGCTACAAAACATAACTCTTATATTGGATGTAATGATTGTATCGACGAATTACTCGAATATCCATTAATTAGAAATATATATATATTTATTTGATATAATAATCGAGTTTTCGATACGATTTGATCCGTTAATTGTCTTTTTTCTGGCGGAGATTTAGGTCACCGCTAAGGCATGGAGTGATAGCTCTGTGACAACACATATAAAAGACGATTCTTTTTATTACTTTTTATGATAGAGAGAGAGAGAGAGAGAGAGAGAGAGAGACCCGAGTCGCGGGTGTTATGTCTGTCTCTGATTATGATTTATAATATGTTTCGCCACTAATGGCCGGGTATTGTATTAAATGTCTTATTATTTATACTCTATGTTGTGTGTCATATGGATGGGCGCGACAACACATACAACAGAACCTCCAGTCGCTGTTATTCCAGGCGTCCGAACCGGTCGAATGTGAGCCACAAATAACCGATTTGTCGCATATGCTGTGTCTTCCAGTGCCCGTCACAGACCTACTGCCCAACGCCTCGGCCATCAATTCTGTGCGCTATTTCTGCGTCGACTGCCGGCCCGCCGAGCAGTATAACAGCGGTCATCTCTCAACGGCTTTCCATTTGGACTGTTCGCTCGTAAGTGAAACATTAGATTTATATTACGAAACCACTTGAGCCCTACGCTCGCAGCACTGCCAGCAAAACAAGTCATTCATTACAATCACTTATAATTAAATTCTCATATTTTCTGTCGTCCGCTCTCTCCTCTAATGTCTTATCTCTTATTCGCTATTATTTTGAGCTCTACTTCACTGTAGAGATAAATGCCTGAATGGGAGAGAGAGAGAGAGAGAGAGAGAGAGAGAGAGAGAGAGCTAACAAAACAACAAATAAGTTTCATTCAATTATTTTTAATTAATTTGAAAGCTATTGGAAGAGCCGTCCGCTTTCAACACAGCAGTGAAGGCACTGTTAGCCGCGCAGAGACAGGCGATCGATGAGCAGTCGGTGGCGGGTGGCCATCACCTGTGCTTTATGGGTAGCGGGCGGGATGAGGAGGACCAGTACGTTCATATGGTGGTCGCCTCGTTCCTCCAGAAGCACCACCAGTTCGTGAGTCTGGCGTACGGCGGCTACGAGTGCTTACACCGACTCATTACGACGAACACCGATTTGGACCGCTGTCTGATTGACCACAACCGCAAACAGTGTATCGCCTGTACAGCCGCTAAGTCGCCAAATAAGTCCCGAAACGGCCCCAAATCCCAGCCCTCAACGACCGGCGCCCTCTCGGCAGACGTCGAGCACTTCACGAGCGCTCTGTTAGACAAAGTGGCGAACGCTGTGAAGCCTAAGATGAAGGAAATGAAGGACAAGTTTGTCGATTATGTCACTAATCCTAATCAACAACAAGTGGTCCGACACGTCAGCCCATCAGACAAATTGGGCAAAAGATATAAAGCCTTTAATCGTTTCACTATCGATGAGGATCTCGAGTCAGGCAAGTCTCGCACATACAATACTCTCGCCTTATATCACATGCCTGTCCCCCCAATCCATCAATTTATATATTATGTCTTTATATTGAATGCAATATATTAGGTGACACTTGAGTTCCGATTATCTATTTATTTATTACCATTTATGGAGATTTGTATTCATATTCTGTGCGCATAGGAATCGGGGAAATGAATTGAATTGACAAAGAATTTGTTTGTTAAACGCAAAGACAGGCTTATAGTGACTGCCGTTTCCTATACGCTACTAAAGTGCTTTACTACACGATAATTCTGAGCTCCCATTCCCCATGAGCTGACCAAACAGTTTATTTGTTGCTTAAACCCCACACACAACTAATACCGAACTCAACTCCTATAGTGAATGCGCTCTTAAATGAATATAAATGACTCGTAAGAGGAGTTCATTGTGTCGATCAAACTCTTTAGACGAGGAGTTGGAGTTTAAGTCAATTCAATTGAATTAGTTTTCCATTGATTTCTCTCGTCTTCTCTTTCTCCGAAACACATATAATTCAATAAAACGTTTTTCCAAATCAAAAGTTTATCAAAAACTTAAAGCATTGATCTAATTATGCGTTTGAGATGACATTTTCAATGCATTCAATTATAGATTATTTATTCGTATTAATCGTTAGGAGTCTTATATTTTATGGGGTTTTAAGTGAAATACAACTCTTTTTGTGTTTGTATTCAATGTATAGACGGTTTGGAATCGGATTCCAACGACGAGAGCGCACAGGAGATCGATATCGAGAAGTGGTCCAAAAGTCCAGAAATAATTGGTTGTTTCAAATGCCAAGAGATCAAAGATGACGGCCATATGTGTCCCAGGTTTGCACCGATAGCACCGACACTTTAACCATTATTTATTGGCTATTAATGAATTGATTAATTGATTTTGAATTGTATGGCGTTTGACAGTTATTTAGGGCTTTCCAACTCGCATTTGTTTGTATTACGGGAAATGTCTCACAACAAGAGTTTAGCCAAAATAATGGCCAAACGGCCGCTCGAAATGATAGTACAAATCACGTCGAAGAGGAGGTGTCCCGACTTAATAACATTCAAATACGGGCACACCATAGAGGGCGGCGAACCCAACGTGGTGGCCAAGGATCACCTCCTGATCCCCAAACCCTACGACATTACGCGACTAATCAAACAACAGGTGATCCGCATTCTCGACGGCGAGACCTCGTCGGGCAGTAACTCGTCGAGCAAAGCGTCTAACAAATAGTCGACTCGTGTTTTTTTTATTGTTTTTGTTTTGCTTTTTGTTTGTTTTCAACAATTTTTGAGACGACGGCGTAAGTGTCGCTGAAGTGATCGACGAAAACAATACAAAATTGAGACAATCTTTGTTTCCATACGTTACAAATGAAAAGTGCTTTAGTCTATCACTGACTAAACCCCTCGCTTTGATATATCTATTGATATATTATATTTGTGAACCCCTTTCCTCCCGTTCCCTCACTCCGCCATTCGTCTCTCGAAACTCTATTTATATATCATTTCATTGTAATGCAAATCAAATGCGATTTCCATTCCAGCCGTTCAGTCAATTGTGAGATACAGTGAAAGAGTTTTTTTTAAAGATTTTTAGTTTTATTAGTTTCCCTTTTAAAAGTAATTTATTTCTATTTCTGTTTGAAATTATACAATTATTATTTTTGTTATCATTTTAATGCTTAAATTAGTGGTATATTTGGGATTTAATGAGTGATTAAAATCTTCAAATACTGTTCCCATAATTATCTCCATATTACTCGTAAGTATTTAATTAAAGCCCAAAACATTTCCCATAATTAATGTATTTTTCTGTCCTTTTAAATGTCTTTTCATATGAATGTGTTTAAGAATTCCGTTTTGATTATTATATGTTTTTGTATTTTTCGAGTCGTTATTCTGGTTAAAGCCCCCAATAATTGAGTATTTTTTGATAAGTTGTGCACAAACTTTGAATATAAATTATTATTGCTATAATTTATGCAAAATATATGTTTTTAAATTAACTATTTATTGAAACGTTATCGTTATATGACGGAAGTAATTATATACTATTATATAAACTTTTTGTAAAGATTTATAAACTAATATATGAATGTATTAATGAATTAATACTGAATTTGATGAATTGTTAATATATTTTAAATTTTAAACAAGTCTTTTGATATTAAACTATAAATGATTGAACACTAAAATACAATGAATTTATAATCTATTTGTCAATTATTGACGAAAATAAAATATTTGATGAAAAATATAATCTGAGAGTTGTGTTTAAAAAAATCTTATTTCATAATAAGTTTCCAATAAATTAGTTCCCAAAGTATGAAGACTTGAAGACATAATTTTCTGGTCTCTCTCTCTCATCCGTTGTTTTATGTAAGAGTTTTTGTATTAGTTTTAGTGACGATTCAATGCTTATATTGAGATATGATTTATAGTCTATAGAGATGTGTTGTGTTGAGCCCTCTCAGCCGCACAACCATTCCCTCTGCATATCATAACTATATTCCTCTGCCAGTTATGAGCGCATCAATTATTTCCACAAAAATCTATTGATTTATCTCTGTTTGGCTATACAAGTATTTTTTGATAAGTTGTGCACAAACTTTGAATATAAATTATTATTGCTATAATTTATGCAAAATATATGTTTTTAAATTAACTATTTATTGAAACGTTATCGTTATATGACGGAAGTAATTATAAACTATTATATAAACTTTTGTAAAGATTTATAAACTAATATATGAATGTATTAATGAATTAATACTGAATTTGAAGAATTGTTAATATATTTTAAATTTTAAACAAGTCTTTTGATATTAAACTATAAATGATTGAACACTTAAATACAATGAATTTATAATCTATTTGTCAATTATTGACGAAAATAAAATATTTGATGAAAAATATAATCTGAAATTTGTGTGTAAAAAATCTTATTTCATAATAAGTTTCCAATAAATTAGTTCCCAGAGTATGAAGACTTGAAGACATAATTTTCTGGTCTCTCTCTCTCTCTCTCTCTCTCTCTCTCATCCGTTGTTTTATGTAAGAGTTTTTGTATTAGTTTTAGTGACGATTCAATGCTTATATTGAGATATGATTTATAGTCTATAGAGATGTGATGTTGTGTTGAGCCCTCTCAGCCGCACAACCATTCCCTCTGCATATCATAACTATATTCCTCTGCCAGTTATGAGCGCATCAATTATTTCCACAAAAATCTATTGATTTATCTCTGTTTGGCTATACATTGTATTCAGAGCTCATGCATTTCAAGCAGGGATACCCGACTCACTCATCCACCCATTCCCCCCCAAACACACCAGTGATCAGCGTTTTTGGCAATTTGGCGTAATTTTCAATAAAATTCTGTTAATTTTCAGTCCAAAGTACTAATTATTGAGACAGTAATTGCATTTTTATGCCAATTTAAACTCACCGATATGATTAGATTACGATAATATATCATAAGGGTAGGGACGCGAGGGATAGGATAACAAAAATCACGTCTATTACAGAAAACATATCATCTAACTCAACTTCGGTTTTAAATAATAAACTTTTTTGTTTCTGATCCTATCTCTCAATAATAGAAGTCTTATGTCTTATGATGCAAATTATTGAGTGATTGATTCTCTCTCTCTCTCTCTCTCTCTCTCTCCCGCATAGCTATTGTTATCACAAATAATTTACTTTCCATACAATTCTTTGGACAGAACTCAATATAATTCTCAATAATGTATTCACTAATAGTCTAAACCCAAGCGCTGGGAATGAAAGTAAGAATTTTTGACAAATTCTTTCACTTTTCTTATGATATAATATATTTATATTTATTGAATAATTAATGTGTAAGTAATGGCTTTTAGTATACTTTAAAGCAAATTATTCTTAATATTTTCTATACATACAGACATGTTTATACAGAATACACACATTCTTGATAATCAAATATAAATGGGAAGTCAAATCAAACGAATTTGAATTGCATTCAATTTTTATGTTACAATTACTTTTGCAAAAATAATAACACACTTGTATATCTCATTTGAATATTAATAATTTGACAAATAATACGTTTAATGTTTAGTGCATTAATCGATGACTTTTCTATCAAAACATTCACTCTTTTTATGGCTTTATATTCTAATTATTAAATATAAAAACGTTTTTATCATTTTTTCTCTATTGTCTGTCACTCACTATAACACATGAGAAACAATTCATTTGAGAATTGAATATAGATTTTGCAATTCTGTGCATATTTTGCATTCATTTCGCTATTCTCTAAGTATTTTGTGGCGATAATTATTTTTTTTGCTATAATAATAACTGGGATTTGAATGCATAGTAACTTACTGTAAGTATATAAGTAATAGTCTTTCAGAGAGAGAATACATATAATAAATATTTAGATTAAAATTTTCATTTCATTTATTAAAATTCCAATCGATTTCTGAAAACTTTGTGTAAAACAACTGAAAAATCGTTAAAGACTTTCAATATTTTCGTAGGCATTGGATTGGGTTCCGCGGAATCGATGCGAAAAATTATGTTTAAAAATATGAGGGAATTTGTATTTATTAAAAAATCAATTCAATTTCTGAACACAATTTTGTTTTTTGAGAGAAATTCTAGCATTTAATAACCAAATGTGAAATATTCTTGTTTTATAATAAAAAGAAATAACGGAATAATAATATTTTACTTAAAATAAAATGAGAATTTTTGACAAACATTTCACACAAAATGATATAACATTTACTAGCATTTTGTTGCTCTCTCTCTCTCTCTGAAAGACTATTACTTATATACTTACAGTAAGTTACTATGCATTCAAATCCCAGTTATTATTATAGCAAAAAAAATAATTATCGCCACAAAATACTTAGAGAATAGCGAAACTAAATGATGTAGGGGTTGATCGAAGTGTATGTACGCATGAGGGGAGGGGTCGTGTTTTGCGTACGATGTGCAACTAGGGGGGAGGGGGGTCAATTT
This sequence comes from Oppiella nova, assembly GCA_905397405.1. Classification (NCBI taxonomy): domain Eukaryota; kingdom Metazoa; phylum Arthropoda; class Arachnida; order Sarcoptiformes; family Oppiidae; genus Oppiella; species Oppiella nova. The sequence goes on from CAJPVJ010000711.1 coordinate 15,115, forward strand.
TTGACCAAATTTTTGCGTACGTACTTTGTGGATGACGCCTAACGGAATAATAATATTTTACTTAAAATAAAATGAGAATTTTTTACAAACATTTCACACAAAATGATATAACATTTACTAGCATTTTGTTGCTCTCTCTCTCTCTCTCTCTCTCTCGTCGGAGCTCTCACTCCATATTAGTGTAGAAATGAATAAAAATAGAGTTTAGTTTTGCTTTCATAACAAATAAAACAAATTCTTATCATTTCGCGAAAAATTTAAATAAAAAATGGATACAATAAAAGCGTGTATATAAAAAACTGAATACAACAAAAAAAGGGAGTCTAGTATTTAATGTTTAAAAATATTGTTAAGCAATTCGTCATTACTATTAACAATGAATTCAGAAAATAGAGTAACAAAATAAAAGTAACAAAAAAGCTTTGTATACAAAACGGCAACCAAGAGATAGTAATAAGGGATTGAATGTACAGAATATTCTGTACGTATTATATATGCAGTGTCTGTGCATTATATGTGTATAACTGTAAGCATAAGGAATAGTACGGAACGAGTCTTTATAAGTATATATTGTATATATATTTTGTATTTTACTTTTTTATACTTTTTTAGTTGATATGTAAAGTAATTGAATTGTAATCGCATGACTGAATAAGGGCTCCAAAAGCAAAAATGTTATATAAGTTTGTGTGTCTGTGCCTCACATTTACGTTAGTCTTTAAAATACAGTGAAATAAAATGTAATTCCGTTGCGATTCTCATTATATTTGCTAAGAGTTAAGGAGTTGTTGTATAGTTTTTTGTGTGTCCCCGATCTCTCTCTCTCTCTCTCTCTCTCTCTCTCCAATAGCTTTTGTAAAAATGTTGAGTTTTGTAATACAAAAAATCACTTTCTTTTCCCTCACTTTCTTCAAACTCTTTAATACATATAACGAAAACTTATTCTCCAAAACACACTCTTATGAGAGACGACTGAAAATGTTATATAAAAAATAAAGTGAAAATCTACTGAAAAATACTACACGTTATGCCCATTAAGGCGAATGAAGAGTGGAGTAAAATAAATCAATTTTTAACCGATGCCTACATATCCCTATCCCCCCATACACTCTGTCTCATGGCATTCAATCACTGATCATATTATTAAAGCATAAAAACTATATTATATTTAAAAGTACAAAATTCTGCTCCATTTTATATCCACACATAAATCAGTGCAAAGATTTTGTCCGCAAAAAATGTTCAGCAATTTTGATGGGAAGTTAAGTTAAGACAACATATTATTCATCGCTTACTCTTTGCGTACAAAGCAATCGATACTTTCATTAAACCTTTCGTCTCCTCATCCCAAGTGAACCACACATTCAGACCCTCACTGTTACTGTTGTATGCATTTTGTACGAGTATTATATGAGATGGCGAATCAAAATTACTATAAAATTGATGCAAAATATTGGTTTTATGAAAACAGGAAAGTAATCGCTTTTTCAGTGAAAAAAAAATTATATTTTTCACATCTTTTGATTCGATCGCATAGTAAGAGAGAGAGAGAGAGAGAGAGAGAGAGAGAGAGAGAGAGAGATCCAGAGCCTAAGCCTTTTATATTTAAATCCTTTGATACAGAAAACGAGTGGAAATTTCTATGCATTAAAATAGAGTTTGAGATGATTTGCAATAAATTTTCTCTAACCCTCTCTACCCTATCCCCCCATACACTCTGTCTCATGGCATTCAATCACTGATCATATTATTAAAGCATAAAAACTATATTATATTTAAAAGTACAAAATTCTGCTCCATTTTATATCCACACATAAATCAGTGCTAAAATTTTGTCCGCAAAAAATGTTCAGCAATTTTGATGGGAAGTTAAGTTAAGACAACATATTATTCATCGCTTACTCTTTGCGTACAAACCAATCGATACTTTCATTAAACCTTTCGTCTCCTCATCCCAAGTGAACCACACATTCAGACCCTCACTGTTACTGTTGTATGCATTTTGTGCGAGTATTATATGAGATGGCGAATCAAAATTACTATAAAATTGGTGCAAAATATTGGTTTTATGAAAACAGGAAAGTAATCGCTTTTTCAGTGAAAAAAAATTATATTTTTCACATCTTTTGATTCGATCGCACAGTCAGAGAGAGAGAGAGAGAGAGAGAGAGAGAGCGAGAGAGAGAGATCCAGAGCCTAAGCCTTTTATATTTAAATCCTTTGATACAGAAAACGAGTGGAAATTTCTATGCATTAAAATAGAGTTTGAGATGATTTGCAATAAATTTTCTCTAACCCTCTCTTTCTGGATGTCATTTGTGTTATTGCGAGGGAATCATAGGAGGGGAACGGGAGCCGAAGAAAATTAGTTGAGAGCTCAGTGACTGACTGTGTCTTAGATCTCCTCTACAGCCAAGTATTTAATTGGATCTCTTTTTTTGTGTTAAATGTATTCTTTATCGCTACTACTGTTACACTGTATATCCAAATGCCTTCCCATTTCTTAACGACTAGTTGTAAATCAAATACAGAAATTTAAACGAGAAATGCAATCAATTATATCACTCATAATACAATGGTATTTATATACAAATCTTAACGGTACAGAAAAAGTTTTATTCAATCGTCAGCTTTAATTAGGAATTGAATGGAAAAAATCCTCAAAAGTATTTGTTATACAAATGGATTTGTGAGACAAACGCATAAATAGTTTGTAAGTTTTTAAGTCTAAACTTTGCTAATATTTTTTATTTTCTTTATAGTAAATCTGGACATTTATGTTATATAAACAAAAGGCCGATTAGATTAAAGAATATATTTTTATATATATTTTAAGGGAGAGTCAGACCTAACCCCCAATTGGATGGGCAGATGCCTTATACTGTACACTATGTTAGCAAAATAAAACATATAATCCTTTGTTATTATCCGTATTATTATTTAGATTTTCATTTCGATTGAATGACTTATAATATAAAATTCTGTCGCAAATATGATTTGAGTGCTTATAGTATTTTGTATCCACATCTCCCTTATATCCTCATAATTCCCATAATAATAATAACAGTTATATAATATTCTGCGCGGATTTTTCTCCCAATTCTCGGCATTCAACACAGAATTTAATGCAATTCTCCCTATTATTCCCTCTCATTAGTGAAGTCAGGAGAGAGAGAGAGAGAGAGAGAACAATATATGAGTCCTAAAAATTACATACAAATTAATAATTCATACGAAAATCAGTGTTTTTGGAGTGCATATGGAATGAGTTGTATGTTATATATAATCCATATATTATACACTTTTGTACATTTAATACATAAGTTTTATTGCAAACAAACAAAACTATGAATTACTAATTATCTTAACTTAACTTGGAGTTCTTACGCTATAGTATATTAATATGAAAATCGTTTTAACATTTCATTATATCACATGTTTTGCATTAAAGCACTAAAAATGCATTCGCACTGCAATTAATGGCATAACGAAGTTGGAAAACATACTTATAATATAAAATTCTGTCGCAAATATGATTTGAGTGCTTATAGTATTTTGTATCCACATCTCCCTTATATCCTCATAATTCCCATAATAATAATAACAGTTATATAATATTCTGCGCGGATTTTCCTCCAAATTCTCGGCATTCAACACAGAATTTAATGCAATTCTCCCTATTATTCCCTCTCATTAGTGAAGTCAGGAGAGAGAGAGAGAGAGAGAGAGAGAACAATATATGAGTCCTAAAAATTACATACAAATTAATAATTCATATGAAAATCAGTGTTTTTGGAGTGCATATGGAATGAGTTGTATGTTATATATAATCCATATATTATACACTTTCGTACATTTAATACATAAGTTTTATTGCAAACAAAACTATGAATTACTAATTATCTTAACTTAACTCCGAGTTCTTACGCTATAGTATATTAATATGAAAATCGTTTTAACATTTCATTATATCACATGTTTTGCATTAAAGCACTAAAAATGCATTCGCACTGCAATTAATGGCATAACGAAGTTGGAAAACATTTTTATTTCAATTTCATTGCTCATACACTTAGCCCTCTCTCATCTGCTTTTGTTATATATATTTTTGTTTCTCTCTCTCTCTCTCTCTCTCTCTCTCTTACTATGCGATCGAATCAAAAGATGTGAAAAATATAATTTTTTTTTCACTGAAAAAGCGATTACTTTCCTGTTTTACTATATGCAATCGATGTTTGGGTTAACTCCACCGACTTTTGTATGTGTGTTGGGAAACATTGGTGACCCCATCATAATATGTAGATTACTTGTAATTTTGTATTTTGTAGTGACTCTCTCTCACTCTCTCTCTCTCTCTCTCTCTCTCTCTCTCTCTCTCATCAGTGCGAATACATCTGTGAATTCTCACCAATGAATTTGAGGGCACTTTACGAATGGAGTCGTGTTTTTGAAACAACAAAATTAACTAAAAGAGTGGTACATTTCATACCGTTTTGTACAATACTTTAAGCAGGGTTATGAACATCACATTAGAGTTGCCATTCAAATAAATGCATTTCTCCAGAAGTTCCCCTCTCCTTATGTGTAACATATACAGTATATACAACTAATAGCATAATAATATAGATTAAGAAAATTATTTTTCTGGTCCACACAAATGGAGTTGCATTTCGCAGCGAAACAAAGATTTTTGAGCCGAAAAATATTTTATATGCATTTAGTGCACAAACTTTTATGGCTTATAATGTACGCTACTATTCACTCTCGCATTTACTTCTCATCCCTTAATGTAGATTAGATTCCAGTCATTCCTTATGTTTAATACATATATAATACACACAAATATAGTATAAGTTATTGTTATTATTACGAGAGAGAGAGAGAGAGAGAGAGAGAGAGAGTCACTACAAAATACAAAATTACAAGTAATCTACATATTATGATGGGGTCACCAATGTTTCCCAACACACATACAAAAGTCGGTGGAGTTAACCCAAGCATCGATTGCCATATATGAGTCCTTAATCTAATTAATATACATTATATTATAAGCTATTAATCTGTTACGATATTACGGTTATGTCGTACGCATTGTAATAGAGTTGCCTATTGTTGGCGACCCCTGACATTAGTCTAAAAGTTAGACTCCGCATACATATCGATTGTACGCTATATTTAATTATATCTCTAATTTATTTCATTAGTATTTCTTACTGTAAAAAATACACCAGAATTCTATACCAGAGTCAGTCAACTCTTAATGATTTTATATTCAAAAAATACTTTTTTGTGCGCTATTTAGTGGTCATAAATTTTAATTACACTCTAATGTCTAATACGACTATATATTTGCTATATATAGAAAGTGTATTAAACTCGACGGGCACACAAAAATTGTCAATTCAATTATGAGAAAATTACTTTTATTTAATAAAACAATTAGTCCATTGGAAATATCCGTATGAGAAAGGATTGGCAATCATTGAATTAACAGTTGCCATGATAAGTGACTTAAAAATATATTATACACAAAAAAACTTATTGTCTTCAGCTGTGGACTCATTTTAAAAACATTTTACATATAATTGTTTTCTCGTGTAGAATATAATACAACGATTCAATACCAATACATGCCTGTCCTCTCATATATAAACCGAGTGTATATCCAACGAGAAAAAAAGTATTAAATTGTAATTTTATATGCCATTAATTTGATGAACACTTTAAGCATTAGGTTTTCTGTGCATCAAAATAAATAATTGAAGTTTTTATATATAATAACTTCAGTTATCATTAGTATAACTCGATGTTTAAAAAAATNATAATAAATTTTGGCTTCAACTCAATCTACTATACAAAAGACATTATCTGCACTAAAAACAATAGGATAGGGAGCGCAGGGATGGGAATACTATATAATAGCATTAGATTAGTATAGCCACTCAAATGTAAATTATTTGTGATAACAATAGCTATGCGGGTGAGAGAGAGAGAGAGAGAGAGAGAGAGAGAATCAATCACTCAATAATTTGCATCATAAGACATAAGACTTCTATTATTGAGAGATAGGATCAGAAACAAAAAAGTTATAATAAATTTTGGCTTCAACTC
>CAJPVJ010000712.1:0-21224 GCA_905397405.1 Oppiella nova
TTTGTTGAAAAATTCAGTAGTTAAAATGGTGTTAGGTGTTGTTGCTACTGGAAGTTTTGCGATTGCGTTTGGCCAAGAGAAAATTTTTCAGTTACTGCCGTTTACCCAAAGTGGTGCAAACAATGCTGCGTGTTTAAATCAGTTCTATCGAGAGCAACCACCTGTTTTAATCAAAGAAAGTTTAAAGAAAAACAGTTATCCCTTATGTTTTAACGGGTTTAATGTAATGTATTCGGGTGTTTCAAAAACACCGTTATGGACAGCAGAATATTTATCTCCACAGCGCTTAAGTCAAAAGATTAAGCGTGAAGATAATTTTCATGAAGAGCCACGTGTAAACGCTACACATCGTGCATTATTATCGGATTATCGTGGTTCAGGCTATGACCGTGGTCATATGTCACCCAATGCCGATATGCCCAACAAAGAATCACAGTTCGACAGCTTTTCTTTGGCCAATATGGTGCCGCAAGCTGCTAAAAATAACCAACAAGTTTGGCGTGAGTTAGAAGAAGCAACCCGCGCGATTGTGACCAAGCAAAAGAAAGATGTCTATGTGGTCACTGGCCCAGTCTTTTCTGGCAAAAAACTAAAAACCATTGGAAAGGGTGTGATTGTTCCAACCGCAATCTATAAAGCGATTTACTTGCCTAAACACGGGATCATTGGTGCGTACTATGCGCCAAATAATGATTCACTTCAGGTTAAAGTGGTCAGCGTATGCTATCTAGAAGAACAGTTGGGAATGAATTTATTTCCGCAACTGACCGAAGAACAAAAGCGCAATACGTATAAATTGCCTTTGAACGCAAAGCAGGTCAAGGTCAATAAAGAAATTGAATACTCACATTGGGATGCGGAAAGTCAATGTGCAGAAGAGGTCAGTCAGGATAAAATCAGCGCACTGCAAAAGCAGTTCCAACCCAAAAGTAGTTCAACCGCTACATCGGATATGCAATTGCCGAAAGTCGATCCTGAAACCAAAGATGCTTTGGTGAAACAATTGGTCGAAGCGTTGTTGCAATATATTTTACAAATTTTGAAATAATTCAGCACTGATGGTGCAGTATCTTTTGAGAATCTATTTATACTGTAAATAAGATCGAAAAAAATTGAGAAAATTAAAAATGTTTAAACCGTTTGAGAATGGCACCGAATCACATTCAATTCATGATTTAACCTTAGAAAATCAAACTGATTGTGTCAGTATTTATGGCAATTTACAGATCACCAAAGATCAAGCTGGCTTAAAAGCGGCTAAGCTTTTACAGAGCTATCTCAATGAAGTTGTGGCAAGTTTAGAGAAGCAAAGTGATCTACCAGAACAGCTTGCGCGTCAAAGCGAAGGTGAAATAGAGAATCCATTTCTTTAAAGGCCATATTTATTTTTAAGCCATTTTTGAATTAGTTATGTTCTAATTCATTGGTTTATATGTGTAAAAAAACCTACCGAAGCAGGTTTTTTACATTGAAAATCTATTTAGGATTGAGGCTCATTACCCACAACCTTATAAATCAATGCTCCAATGATTGCACCGACAATTGGCGCCACCCAGAATAACCATAATTGACTCAATGCTGCTGTTTCAGCAAATAAAGCCACAGCAGTACTTCGTGCTGGATTAACTGAAGTATTGGTAACGGGGATACTAATTAAGTGAATCAAAGTAAGTGCTAAACCGATGGCAATCGGGGCAAAGCCAGCAGGTGCACGTTTATCTGTTGAACCGAGAATAATAATTAAGAAAAAGGCGGTTAATACGATTTCAATTAACAATGCAGAGACTAAAGAATATTTGCCAGGGGATAAATCACCAAAGCCATTGCTGGCGAATCCACCAGTTCCTGTGAATCCCGCCTGACCTTGTACGATTAAATACAAAACAAATGCGGCCAAAATACCACCGATGACTTGAGCAATAATATAAGGGGCTAAGTCTTTGGCATTAAAACGACCACCTACCCATAAACCCACACTGACCGCAGGGTTAAAATGCCCGCCTGAGATATGCCCTAAAGCAAAAGCGCCTGTGAGTACGGTTAAACCGAATGCCAGTGCAACACCAGCAAAACCGATGCCCAGTTCTGGAAAAGCAGCGGCAAATATTGCGCTACCACATCCTCCAAACACCAGCCAAAAGGTTCCGATAAATTCTGCGAGATATTTATTCATATTGATTCCTAAATTATTTTTTTGAACGGAATGGGGTTATATGACTATTTTTAGATAGTTGATAACCGTGGGGTGGATACAACTTTTATTTTCTGTATAAAGATAATAGTCTAAAAATATGAAAATAAAATCACAAATAAAAAATATTCATATCAATATCGGCTAATGTTCTGATTTTATTTTAAAAAATTATATTTTACAGCTATTTAATGCTAAACAAATGAGTGGTGATAATGGTGAAACATGCTGTTTTTATCTATAAATTTAATACACAATTACTTAAACTCTCGATGCTGAAGACGCCATTGTTGCGGTGTTAAGCCTGTCCATTGTTTAAAAGCACGTTGGAAAGCACTTTGTTCTGAGTAACTGAGAAGCAGGGCAATTTCATGCAGACCTAGATGAGGATCTTGCAGATATTGAAAGGCCAATAATTGGCGGACATCTTGAACACGTTGTTGATAAGTGGTGTTCTGACTTTGTAGATGACGTTGTAACTGGCGTATCGACATATTCAGTTGTTTGGCAATCGCTTCGATTTGATAATTGTTTTTTTGTAATCCCAATAAAATACTTTGTTGTAAGCGCTCATCTAACTGGGTGGCATTGGGTAAGCTTTCAAGCAAGGCCTGTGCTTGTTGCATCAGTAGTTTTTGCAGGGTTTGATCACTGCGTTTAAAGGAAATCGCAAGTGCGCTGATGGGAAAGATCAGTTCGACTTTTTCTTGCTGAAAGAGCACAGGACACTTAAAGAATGCTTGATACAGCATGCTGTTTTTAGGTTGAGGATGAATAAAATTAACCTGATACAGCGTTATATCATCGGATATAAATTGTCTTAAAAACTGAATCACCACGGCCATCGCAATTTCATCAGTAATTTGAGTGGTTAAATGGGTGGGTAGATTTTCCCAACGTACCGAGATGTGCTGTTCATCATAATATTCAACTTTCAGCGGGCTTCCATCATAAATCAATCGATGAAAATCATGGTAGCGGGTGAGTGCCTCTCCAAGCGTGTCACAAGATTGTGCAATATAGGCAATGATACCAATATGTTTGGGTTGTACATATTTAGAGATGTCTAGACCCAAAGCTGGGCTTTGTACTTGTGATTGAATGTCATCCAAGATTTCACGCCAAACGGTATAGTCAAAGCGTTCAACATTTTGAATCTGTTGTAGTTTGGATGAGATCTTTAGACTTTTAGCTTCACTAAAAGTATAGAGTAATTGTCCAAGCCCGCCATATATCGAGCCCGCATAGTCCTTTAATTGCATCATTTACACATCTTGTTATTGTGTGATCTACGTCAGCTGTAGTTTAAACATTATACTATTTTAGTTTGTCGTAATTTGTCAATGAAAATACTTTTTGATGTCAATACCTATTTCCCAGCATGTTTTATATTCACAATAAGCAAGAGGGATTGATTATGTTAAAAGGTTTTTTAGTCGGATTGGTCGTCGCAAATGGTTTTGAATGGGTTGCGCATAACTATATTTTACATGGTCAACATCGCCCAGGGAAACCACGTTTCAGTCCAGTGCCGCGCAGTATGAAATCGCATTGGGAACACCATCGTGAAGTGCGTAAACAAGATTTTCATGATGATGGCTATGTAGAAGGGATTTCAAATTGGCGGACCAAAAATGAAATCGTTTCTTTGGCGGTGGTTGCTGGTGCGGCAAGTCTGATTTTCTACCCGATTTCGAAAGGAATGGTTGCTGCATCGCTTTATAGTGCGTGTAATTATTATTATATCCATCGCCGTGCACATTTAGAGCCAGATTGGGCGATGAAGAAAATTCCTTGGCATTATGATCACCACATGAACTCAAACCAAGATGCCAATTGGTGTGTCACTAAGCCTTGGTTTGATTATCTGATGGGAACACGGGTGATTTCTTCTGCGGATCTGCAAGAGCAGAATCCTTTAGGTGTGAAATTGCCTCAGCCAATCGCAAACTGGTTATCATCCAGCATAGAAAAATATTTTCCAGCCAAATGGGTAGAGAAAAAACCGCTATTGGTTGAGGAAAATACGCAAAAGCTCAACGATTCTGTGGCCTAATTGGGTTTCGTGAATTTTATTACATCTACTGAACTGTTTAAAACTTTAGTGAAATGAACTGGATGCGTAGTGTGAAAGCTTGAATTTATCGTGATTGGTCAGCGTTTTCGGTATCTTTGGTCAATATTAAGTCATGCCATCGATGTATATTGATTGCACAGCATGTACCCACTGCCGTGTTTTAAGTTTTATAGGAGTCTCCAAGACTCCTTTTTTTATACGTGGGAAAAGTAAATATATATAAGATTAAATTTATAAGCTCATGTGATCGCGTCATCTTGTACGATGGAGCAATAAAAAAATCCCCTGACGGGGATTTTTTAGATGTGCATAAGATGCACATCACTTTTGGATTTTTGCTTTGCGAGGCTGTGGACATTACTCAGGCTTTAAGCCTTCCGCCATTTCCAATGATTGATCATTATCCAAAAATTTTTCACGCTGTTCTTCTAAAAACTTTTTTGCATCTGGTTCAAACACGTTTAAACGTTTTTCATTGATTAACGTGGTTTGGTGTTTTAACCATTCTTGCCAAGCTTGTTTAGACACTGTGTCAAATAACACTTGACCCTTTGGACCTGGAAAGGGTGCAAAGTCTAAACCTTCTAACTCTTTTTGATATTTACGGCAAAATACTTGTCGAGTCATATCAAAACTCCTTATGCATAAAGTTTTTCTAAACGGATATAAGCGCGTTCAATGGCAGCAGCAACCTGTGCAGGCGCAGTACCACCAATATGATTACGTGCATTGACAGATGCTTCAAGGGTTAAAGCTTTTTCAAACACATCTGCTTGAATTAAATCTGAGAATTGTTGTAATTGCTCAAGGCTTAACTCAGAAAGATCTTTCGATTCTTGCACACCTAAAGCCACGGCTTTACCTACGATTTCATGTGCATCACGGAAAGCAACGCCATTTTTTACAAGGTAATCAGCCAAGTCTGTTGCGGTAGAGAAACCACGTAGCGCCGCTTCACGCATGATTTCAATATTTGGTACAAGTGCAGGAATCATATCTGCAAAAGCCATCAATGAACCACGCACTGTATCAATCGCATCAAACAAAGGTTCTTTGTCTTCTTGGTTGTCTTTGTTATAGGCCAAAGGTTGACCCTTCATGAGGGTGAGCAGACTCATTAAGTCGCCATAGACACGGCCAGTTTTACCACGAATTAGTTCAGGAACATCTGGGTTTTTCTTTTGAGGCATGATCGATGAGCCAGTACAGAAACGGTCAGGAATATTCACAAACTTAAATTGTGCAGAAGTCCAAAGAATCATTTCTTCTGACATACGTGATAAATGCATCATGATTAAAGATGCAGCAGCATTGAACTCAATTGCAAAGTCACGGTCAGATACTGCATCTAAAGAATTTTCAGCAACGGCTTCAAAGTTTAACAATTCTGCAGTATAAGCACGATCAATAGGATAGGTTGTTCCAGCAAGCGCAGCAGAACCTAAAGGCATACGGTTGACACGTTTACGGCAGTCGATTAAACGCTCAGAGTCACGCACCAACATTTCAAACCACGCCATCAAATGATGACCAAAAGTCACAGGTTGCGCAGTCTGTAAATGGGTAAAGCCTGGCATGATGGTGTCAGTATTCTTCGCTGCTAAGCCCAAGATGCCTTTTTGTAATTTTTCCAGTAAAGTCAAAATCGCATCAATTTCGTCACGTACATATAAACGGATGTCTGTGGCAACTTGGTCATTACGGCTACGACCGGTATGCAATTTTTTACCTGCAATCCCGATACGCTGAGTTAAACGAGATTCGATATTCATGTGCACATCTTCTAAATCAATGCGCCATTCAAATTGACCTGCTTCAATTTCAGCTTTAATTGTGTTTAAACCATTGATAATGTCATCACGTTCTTGTTCTGTAAGGACACCAACTTTTGCTAACATAGTCGCATGTGCGATCGAGCCAGCAATATCTTGTTTATAAAAGCGTTGGTCAAATTGAACTGATGCAGTAAATTCAGCAACAAAGGCATCAGTAGCTTCAGAGAAACGACCGCCCCACATGCCTGAAGTTTGGGCTTGTGACGGATTAGAGGAATTAGAAGATGTGGTCATATCGGCTCAGTAGGAAAAAAAGCAGTAGAACTAAACGCAGTATAACAAATTCAGCCTCACTTGCCGAAGTAAAGCGCAATCATTCATCAATAAAATCTGGGCGCGGTTTTTATCAGTCTTATTTTTTTAGCAAAATGGGGCATCGCAAGTATTTATTCGAATTATTTATCTCTAGTAATGTGTTGGCTTTTTTATTGGCATTGGCCGAAGCACAATCATGGGGCAATTTAAATCTTTGGCATGTTTTAGAATATATTTTATATATTAATTGGATATTATTGGCCTTTGCGGCTTTTCAGGATGTATTTGAAAAACGACTATCGCAGTATACCTATTTATCTATTTCAATATTCAGTTTTATCCTTTTACAGGCGATTGTGCTGTGTACAACACTGGTTTTAAATATTATTCATTATTGGGGAACGCATTTTTCTTTACAAAATATTTCCATCCAAGACATTTCGCATAATCTTATTTTGCATGTCAGCTATGGGGTATTACTGGGCGCATTTTGTTTACGCTACTTGTATATCCGTGAACAAGCAGTATTGCAGCAAAACAGTGAATTGAATGCGCGTATTCAGGCCATGCAAGCACGTATTCATCCACATTTTTTATTTAATAGTTTAAATAGCGTGGTGAGTTTAATTGCGATTGATCCTGATAAAGCTGAACAAATGCTGATAGATTTATCCAAATTGTTTAGAGCCAGTTTTCAAGAATTAAAGCTCGTGACCTTAAAAGAAGAAATACAGTTATCTCAACAATATATTGCAATAGAGCAAATTCGTTTGGGAGATCGTTTAAATGTGGAATGGAATATTCAACAACCGCTGTTATTAGATCAGGTCAAAATTCCCTTATTAACCTTACAACCTTTAATTGAAAACAGTATTTTTCATGGGGTTGAACAAAAGATTATCGATGCCAAGATCGGCATACTGGTTGAAATATTGCAAAATCAAGTCAACATAGTCATTACCAACCCATTTTTACAAGATAGAATAAAAGTACGAGAAGGGCATGGAATTGCTTTAGAAAATGTAAAACAGCGTCTAAAAGCACATTTTGGCGATTCTGTTTATTTTCGGAATTATGCAGGGAATGGATTATTTACAATGGTAATCCAATATCAGTATAAAAATAGATGATTGGGAAATTCATTAAAATAAAGACGATATATTTGGGTAAGGAGGAGCAATGGACATCCTGATTTGTGATGATGAACCGCTTGCAGTGGAACGCTTATCACGATTGGTGTCGCAACTTGGGCATCAGGTTATTGCAACAGCGCAACATGGTCAACAGGCATTGGAAATGGTTCAGCAGTTCGAGCCAGATGTAGTGTTGCTTGATATTCAAATGCCAGAAATGGATGGTTTAAGCTGTGCGCAGCATTTAGCACATTTTAATCCGACGCCAGCAATCGTATTTTGTACGGCATTTGATGAACATGCTTTGCAAGCCATTCAATCTCAAGCAAAAGGATATTTATTAAAACCAATTGCCAAGGATGATTTGGAAACGGTTTTGGAGAGTGTCACTAAACTGACTCAAGCTCAATTAACTCACTTAGAAAAAAAAGAACTCATGGAAGAAAAAGTGCAAAGACAGCAAATTGCTGCAAAAACCTATCGAGGTTTGGAGCTAATTCCTGTTGAAAATATTTACTATTTTTTAGCAGATCAAAAATATGTCACCGTGCGTCATAAAAATGGCAGTGTGCTTATTGATGAAACGCTCAAAGATTTAGAAACAGAGTTCGCAGATCGATTTATTCGTATTCATCGTAATGCTTTAATTTCTCTAGATTATTTAGATGGATTGGAAATGGTATCCTCTGGGCAGTATCAGGTACGATGCCGTGAGTTAGACGAGCGTTTGGCAGTCAGTCGTCGTCACTTACCGTTACTGCGCGAACGGATGCAGAATTTATAGTTTGATGGGAAGCTTAAATCATTTTGATAATTTACTTGCATTTTTGCGATTGCAGGGTAAGTTTAGAGTGTTTAAAAGTTTGGCAAAGCTGAAATGATGAAAACCTTGAAAATAGCAACTCGCCAGAGCCCGCTCGCAATGTGGCAGGCTGAGCATATTCGTGATCGTTTAGAGCAATTACACGCGCATGTAAAAGTAGAATTGGTTACCTTTGTAACCCAAGGTGACAAAATTTTAGATACACCTTTGGCCAAAATTGGTGGTAAAGGCTTATTTGTCAAAGAATTAGAAGCTGCTTTAATGGATGGTCGTGCAGATCTAGCCGTTCATTCCATGAAAGATGTGCCGATGCAATTACCAGAAGGTTTGGAGCTTGCGGTCATTTGTGAACGTGAAGACCCTTTTGATGCTTTTGTTTCTAACCATTATGCAAAGTTTGAAGATTTACCACAAGGCGCAACACTTGGTACATCGAGCTTACGCCGTAAATGTCAGATTTTAAAACAGCGTCCTGATTTAAATGTGATTGATTTACGTGGCAATGTTGGAACACGCTTATCTAAGCTGGATGCAGATCAATATGATGCCATCATCCTTGCCAGTGCAGGCTTAAAACGCTTAGAACTCTCCGATCGTATTCGGCATACGCTACCAGCAGAAATTAGCTTACCTGCAGTAGGTCAAGGCGCACTGGGTTTAGAGTGCCGCTCAGCTGATCAAGAGATTTTGGATTTAATCATGCCTTTAATGCATGTTGAAACCAATGCCTGTGTCCGTGCTGAACGTGCTTTTAATGCTTATCTAGAAGGTGGCTGCCAAGTGCCTATTGCAGGTTTTGCCACATTGAAGGATCAAACATTGTCTTTGGAAGGGCGTGTAGGGAGTGCGGACGGCCAAACGCTATTATGTAGCCAAGTCAGTGGCACACTAGATCAAGCAGAGCAGTTAGGTGTGCAACTTGCACAAAACCTACTTCAACAAGGTGCTGGAGAAATACTCAAAGCACTTTATCAAGCTTAGTTTTTAGGCTTCAATGCTATTTATTAATACGCGTCCCATCGATCGAGCTCAGCCGTTAACCGAATGTCTGCGCCAGTCAGGTTTTGACGTGGTTGATCTGCCATTATTGGCATTAACACCACGTCCATATAACAACACATTACAACAACTTTATTTACAGCTGTTATCGACTCAAATTATTGTTGTGGTCAGTCCTACAGCTGTTCAGATTGGTATGCAATTTCTTCAGCAATCGGGTCTATCACTTATGCAGATACAGCATATTCAGTGGATTGCTGTAGGGAAAAAAACTGCGCAACGACTCTTAGATTATGGGGTGGAAAGCCATGTTCCTGCGGTGGAAACATCCGAAGGCATGCTAAGCTTGCCGCTGTTTAATCAGGTAAAAGAGCTCAAGAGAATTGCGTTTTGGCGTGGTGAAGGTGGGCGTCAATTTATGATGCAACAATGCCAAGCGCGTCATATTGATGTTTTAAACTTTGTTTTATATGACCGCGCATTTCCTCAACAAACTCAGGCACAATTTTTAGATTTTGTGAACAAAATTGAGCAATTTGAAAAGCCCTATTGGAGTTGTATCAGCAGTGAAGCCAGTTGGCACAATTGGCTGGCTTTGACCCGAGATCATCAAGAGATCGTGAGTGCTTGTCATTATTTAGTTTTGGGTGAGCGTTTGTATCAATTATTAAGACATGGTAAAAATGCAGGTCAGGCCTGTTTGAATAGCACTCAAATTTCAAATTTAGCGCCAGAAACCATTCTACAAACCATAGTGCAGTTGCAAAGGAAGTTATGAAGAAGTTTATTTATGTCTTATTGTTGATCGCTTTAGGATGGCTCGTTAAGTTGAGTTATAACTTCTATCATGTTTCACAACAACTCAATGATATTCAACAAACGCTGCATAAAAGTGAACAAAAGAATGCCAGTTTGAATGATCAATTGGTGGCAGTAAAACGACAAACAGATGAACCGACTCAAGAGGTGGCAAAGAAAACCGCTTCGATTCAAACGCCTATTGCTGGTATTCATCCTAGTGTAGTGGTTAAACAGCAACTAGAGTTGGTGCAATTTGCTATGCAACAACAACAGTTTGTGTATGCACTTGAGCATCTTACTCAGTTAAATCAATCTTTAGATCAGTATGCGTTGGCAGATGCAGTAAAACAAAGCCTACATCAAACCATTGCGCAAGATATTCAGAGTATTCAACACTTTGTGATTGAACGAAATGCCCAGCGAGATCAACTAGAGGCTTTACTTAAACAAGTTGATCAAGCACTCATCACTGAATTGAAAAATAATCAACTGAAACCAGATCAAGATCAGTCGCAATACTTTTGGGAAAAATGGTTTCAAGTCGATATTGTTGAAACAAATACTCCTGCATTGGCAAACCGTAAATTTATTTTAAAAGAAGTCCAATTAAGATTATTACTGGCACAACAATTATTAGTTAAAGGGCAAACTGCTGAATACCAAGAGATGCTGAATCAAATGATTCAACAATTGGATATATTACCCGATGCTGCTAGTCAGAAGATTAAGCAAAAAATATTAAAAATGAAGCAAACATCGCAGCCGCCGATTCCTAAGCTGAATAGCTTGGCTGTTTTGGGGTAGATCGATGAAACATATTTTTCTGATCTATGCCTTTATTAGCCTGATTATTCTGGCTGTACTGAGTGTATTGAGTTATACCGCAGGGTCAGGTTATGTCTATGTGCTCTGGCACAATATTCAAGTTCAAACCAATTTATGGTTGTTAACATTTGCTGGCGTTGGCATCAGTTTTTTGATGCATGTGGCATGGTATTTCCTCAATCGTTATATTCGCCGAGAAAAAAGAAAATTAGAACAAGTACTGAGTTTTAACACGTTGCACCCATTTGAACAGTTTGGTGTGTTGTGGTTATTAGATGGTGAAGATGAACAAGAGCAGGTGATTCAAACGATTTTTGATCAATCTGGTTTATTAAAGCCGATTGTGCAATCCCGTTTATTACTCAAACAACTGCATTATTCAGAAGCATTAAACGCTTTAGAACATGGCTCTCCATCCGCTTTTGAATTGGCGGAAATTTTACGTATCGAAATTTATTTGGCCCAACAGGACAGTCAACAAGCGCTGACCCATTTAGAGTTTTTAAATGGACATGAGCTTTCGTCGTGGCTGAATCAGCTTTCAGAAAGTTATAAATTGTCTGTGCAAAAATTATGGGGACAATTTGCCCTGCAATATCCTTGGCAATATTTACACTCAACTCAATTCGGACAATTAGAAACGGCGACTAAACAGCAATGGTTAATACAGCTTTTAGGTTGTTATGACCAAGCAAGTTTTGAAGATACTGAACTATTACAGCAAAAATTTTTAGAGATAGAGCCGCAACTCGATCAAATGCCTTATGAGACAAAAGTGCTTTGGCTAAAAATTATTACCCGCTTGCCTGAACTTGCTCAGCAACAACAGCAGCTGGTGATTCAAATACTTAATGAAAAATTTGACCAAGATGTATTCCATTTGTGGTTCCAGCAACAGTTGCTTAGACAGAATCCAAATTATGAGTATTTAGAGCAACAGATTATAAATCTTGAATCTAAATATATGAACATTCCTGTTTTTTGCTTTGCTAAATGGCATATATATATTGCAACACAGCGGGAATATGAAGCAGATCAACTTCTGTCATTATATCCAAATGATATTCTAATGAATTATTTAAGAATCAAGTCCACTTTAAATGGAAATGATGAATTAATTCAACAATTGAATTCAATTTTTGAAAAAGATAGCAATTATATTCAATTTAAAATTTGAGAACCTAGCATGAACCCACTGACACAATTCCCGATCGTTTATGAGCAAAAGGTTGCATGGGGCGATATGGACGCTTTTGGTCATGTAAATAATGTGATGTATTATCGTTATATTGAAAGTGCACGTATTGAATATTTTGATCGTTTAAATGTATTTGACCAAGATGTTTTAACTGTTGTTGCTTCAAGTCAATGCAAATATTTAAAACCTGTATTTTATCCAGATGTGCTACATATTGGTGCGCGGGTAGAAGAAATGAGAAATAGTGCTATACGCATGCATTATGTATTATTCAGTCAGCAACAACAGCAGATTGTGGCGGACGGAGAAGCAGTTATTGTTTTTGTCGATAAAGTAGCGATGAAAAAAGCATTAATTCCTCAACAGTTGCGAAAAGTTATAATTGATTTAGAAGCTACAGTGCATAATGATTTGGCAAATACATAAAAATGCCTCAGTTATCATCATTATATTTAAAACATAAGACAGCATATTCTTTTGCATTCGCTTTATTTTGATGTTAAAAATAAGCGCTTTGAGGTAATTATAATAATCTTTTTGTTGTTTTATGTGTTTATTGGGGAATATATGTATTGCTTATTGGAATAAATGAAAATACTATTGCTATGAAGTTATTTTAAATAAGTATTAAGAAATTTACGTGGAGAGTTAATGATGCCTGATATTAGTAATTTATCGGTTGAAGAGTTAAGAAAGTTAACAGCTGAAGCAGAAGCTTTAATTGAAAGTAAAAAAGACCAAGCAGTTGAAGATGCCTATAATAAAATTATTGAAATTGCGCAATCTGCTGGTTTAACTTTAGAACAGTTTATTGAATACGGCGCGCAAAAGCGTAAAAAGACAACGCGTAAAGCTGTTGAGCCGCGTTACCGCAATAAAAAAGATACTTCTGAAACTTGGACTGGACGCGGTAAACAACCACGTTGGTTGGTTGCAGAAATCGAAAAAGGTGCAAAATTAGAAGATTTCTTGATCTAATCTTCATCTAAGTGTCATTCAAAGACCTTAAAATCAAAGAACCAAGCAAATCTGCTTGGTTTTTTTATACGAGTGAATTGGCGTTATGCAAAAATTATGCATAATGTATAAACAAGAGGGCATCATCTTGCATGGAAGAATAAATGAATGATGGTAAAGATGAATGAATAAAAAATCAAAACAGATCACGTGGTGGATTACTGGAGTTGTCGCTTTTTTAATTTTTGTACTTTTGCAAGTCCCTGCAACATGGCTGATTTCTAAATTTTATAAGAACAATCAAACCTTACAAAATGTCAGTGGAAATATTTGGCAAGGGCAAGCAGATTGGCGCAAGGGTAATTTACGTGGGTCCGTTTCGTGGAGAACACGCCCGTGGGATCTGATTTTATTACGTGTGGGTGCAAATGTTGAAGTGCATAGTGGGCAAACTCAGCTCAATGGGGTTGTCGGCTATGGTATTGGTAAAAAAATAATTATTAATCAGATGCAAGGTCAGATTGCACCAGAAACTTTAAAGAATATTGCAAATTGGCAATGGCCAGCGAATGCAATTCAAATTTCAGATATGACCCTACGTTTTAAAAAAGACACTGGATTTAGTGATGTAGATGGTCAATTGCATTGGGGGGGTGGCGAGCTTGGTTATACTTTTGGTCAGCGTCAAGACCAAATGAATATCCCGTCTTTAAATGCACAACTTAAAGATGAGGCGGGTAAACTGATTTTGGATATACAAGATCAACGTAGCCAGAAGATGGCCAATATCGGCTTAGATCCAAGCATGATGTTAGATGTGCAATTAACCCAACGCATGTTACTCAATGTGCCTTCCTATGATGGAAAGGCTGGTTTAGATACTTTTGTGATTAGTTCTAGACAACCACTCATTCAAGGTGGTTTCTAATGAATATAAAAGAACGCTTTGAAAATATTTCTTGGAAAAGAACAGAGCACCTTGCGCCTGTTGTTTTATTTCTTTTAATTTTAGCATTGTGCTGGAAACTGGCTTCGATTTTTTGGTGGGTGGTTGCACCACCACAAGTCATGCAACCAGAGCAAGTGAGTCTAGGCTCACAACAAATCCAAGTTCCTAATATTTCAAGCTTTTCATTGTTTGAGGAAGTGGGTTCTAGTGCGACTGCCGATGACAGTATTCCGATGGTCTTGCAAGGTGTAGTCGTGAGTTATCCTGCGCGTTTTTCTTCAGCAGTGATTAAAGTCAAAGAAACAGCGGATCGTTATGCGGTGGGTGATCCAATTGAGGGTACCAGTTATCAGTTATCCGAAGTATATTGGGATCATATTGTTTTAAGTCAAAATGGAAATAACAGTAAAGAGTTACGTTTTACCGGGCTGGATAGTTTGTATCAGCCTATGCCAGGGCAATCTACAGATCAAAATACCAGCCCGCCAGCAAGTAATCCTGTGCCATCGCCACAACAAAATTCAAGCCAAAATGCTTTAGGGCAGGCGATTGAAAGGATGAATGAAAATCGGGACGAATACCTAAAGAACATGGGGGTTAACGCAAGTGGCGGTCAAGGCTATGAAGTGACAGATCAGACCCCCGCAGCGCTCCGAAATAAACTGGGACTAAGATCTGGAGATCGTATTCTTTCACTCAATGGACAATCAGTAGGTCAAGGACAGAGTGATGTTCAGCTGCTAGAACAAGCAAAGCGTGATGGCAAAGTAAAAATTGAAATTAAGCGTGGTGATCAGGTGATGACCATTCAGCAAAGTTTGTAAGTGGCTAGGACTACAAATAAAATTAGGATAGATAATAAGTTATGGCTTTTTTGAATCACAATCGACCACTTTGGGCTTTAGTTGCAGCGGCACCAATGATGGTTGCGGTCAGTACAGCAGCACATGCACAGACGTGGAAAATTAACTTACGCGATGCTGATCTCACGGCTTTTATCAACGAAGTTGCAGATATTACGGGCAAAAATTTTGCAGTCGATCCCCGTGTACGTGGCAATGTCACGGTTATTTCAAATAAACCTCTAAATAAAAATGAAGTTTATGACCTATTTTTAGGGGTGCTGAATGTCAATGGTGTGGTGGCTATTCCATCGGGGAATACCATTCGCTTGGTACCAGACAGTAATGTAAAAAACTCGGGTGTACCTTATGACCCACGCAATAATGCACGTGGTGATCAGGTTGTAACACGGGTGATCTGGTTGGAAAATACCAACCCCAATGATTTGATCCCAGCATTACGTCCTTTAATGCCACAATTTGCGCATTTGGCGGCAATACAAGGCACCAATGCGTTAATTGTGTCTGATCGTGCAGCGAATATTTATCAACTTGAAACCATTATTCGCAACTTAGATGGTACTGGGCAAAATGATATTGAAGCTGTTCCTTTACAACAGAGTCAGGCTGAAGAGATCATTAAGCAATTGGATGCCATGAGTTCGACAGGCGCATCGAAAGACTTTGCTGGGGCAAGGGTTCGTATTATTGCTGATGCACGGACCAACCGTATTTTGATTAAAGGGGATACAGGTACGCGTAAACGTATCCGCAATATGATTGAAATGTTGGATGTGCCTTCTGCAGATCGTTTAGGCGGTCTTAAAGTCTTTAAATTAAAATATGCCAGTGCAAAGAATTTATCTGAAATTTTACAAGGTTTGGTTACTGGTCAGGCAGTCAATTCTAGTTCAAATAATTCTTCTAATAGTAGTTCTAACAACAGCAATAGCAACAGTTTTAATAATAACAATTCATCATCGAATACCGGCTCAAGCACTGGAAGCAGTATTTCAACACCAGCAATTAATTTAAACAGCAACTCAAATAACAATAATCAAAATAATATCACCAGTTTTAATGCCAATGGTGTGAGCATTATTGCAGATGGTGCTCAAAATGCGTTGGTGGTTAAAGCTGAGCCACAACTGATGCGCGAAATAGAGGCTGCCATCCAACAGCTCGATGTACGTCGTCAACAAGTATTGATTGAAGCGACGATTATTGAGGTTGAGGGTAATGATACTGATCAACTCGGTGTGCAATGGGCAATGGGTGATCTAAGCAGTGGTGTAGGTTTAATTAACTTTGATAAAGTGGGTACAAGTTTAGCTAAATTGGCAGCAGGCTATCTATCAGGTGGTGCAGCTGGTTTAGGTGGTGCTGTTGGTCCAGGTGCTTCTCTTGTCTTAGGAGATTATAAAGAAGGTGCAGACGGTTCACGTAGACTATATGGTGCAGTGATTCAGGCTTTAAAAGCCAATACCAAGTCAAATTTATTATCTACACCATCGATTGTCACAATGGATAATGAAGAAGCGTATATTGTCGTTGGGCAAAACGTTCCATTTGTTACAGGTTCAGTCAGTACTGGGACAGGTGGCACCGTCAATCCATATACCTCAATTGAACGTAAGGATGTGGGGGTGACCTTAAAGGTAATTCCGCATATTGGTGAGGGCGGTTCGATTCGTTTAGAGGTAGAACAAGAAGTCTCTGCAGTTGCTGAAAATAAAGGGCAGGCAACGGATTTGGTCACCAGTAAACGTTCTATCAAGACCTCTGTGCTTGCAGATCATGGTCAAACCGTGGTGTTAGGCGGCTTGATTTCAGATGATACAGCTCATACACGCCAATCTATACCATTCTTGGGTGATATCCCGGGCTTAGGCCGTTTATTTAGAGCGGAAGGCAAATCGAATGCTAAACGTAACTTATTGGTGTTTATCCACCCAACGATAATTGGTGATAATGCAGATATACGCCGTGTATCTCAACAACGTTATGATCAACTGTATAGTCTGCAATTGGCGATGGATAAAGATGGTAATTTTGCCAAACTCCCAGCCAATGTTGATGATGTTTTTCAGCAACGACTACCGTTTAGCTCGACACCAAGTTCGCAACCTAAGCTGGTACAACCACAACCGACAGCACAACCATCAAGCCAGTATCAAAAAGTGCCTACAGGTGCCAAGACAGGTGCAGTACAAGGCAATGCAGTGACTACACCCGTTGCAGAGGAACCAAATGATATCCGTAAGCAGTAGCATTGTGGGCTTCGCGTAACAAGTGCTTCTAATCGCATGCTTTATTTGATATTTAAAATAGCTTGTTAAAGTATTGTGGTGTGTTCTGTTGTGGCGTGGACAACATAAAGCTTGGTTTTACGCTGATTTAGCACTGTAGAAATGTCATGCTAAGATAGACTTGAATTAGAATGGGAAGATAATCATGACTTGGAAATTACAAGCAATTACAGGTGAGTTAGAAGGGCAGGAAGTCACGATTGACCGTGATATGCTGGTTGGACGCCATCAAGATGCAGACCTGTTATTACAAGCTGCGGAAATTTCACGTCGCCATGCCGCATTCTTATTAAAAGAAGATGCGCTTTGGGTTCAAGATCTAAAGTCATCCAATGGTACTTTTGTGAATGATATCCGTATCGATCAAGATAAACTATTGATGGACGGTGATATTGTTCAATTTGCCAGTGTTAAATTTAATGTGCTTGCACCAGTAAAACCTGTTGTTTTGCAAACTGAACAGGCAGCGCCTGAGGTTGAAGTTCAACCGGTTGTAGCTTCAGTAGAAACGCCAGTTCAACAACCTGCAGAAGCTGTGGCGACTGCTGAAATTAAACCAGCTGCCCCAGTAGAACGTACAGTGGCAGATCAGATGAATGAACAGGGCATGCCTGAGCTTTCAGAACGTGATAGCAATGTTCAAATCAATCGTGAAGGTATGCCTTCTGGTGTAGCAATCCCTAAACCTGCGCCAATTCCAGAAGGTGTGGATATTCATGCGGCTACACAGCCAAAAGTAGAGCAGGTCAAAGCACCTGAACTTGTTGCAGAAGAACATGTCGAAACTCAGAAAAATGCAAAGTTAGGTTTGGCAACACTGGTGATTTTGATCATTTTGGCAATTATTGCATGGCTATTGTTTAAATAATTTGCGAATGCGCTACACTCAAGGCATGCAATCGCATGCCTTTGTTTTTTGTATTTTGGTTTTTAAAAATTAAAACTCGATTTAGGTGTAAATCATGAATGTGGCAAAGCTAGACCAACGCGAACTGATTTTATTTGATTTGGATGGGACCTTGGTTGATTCAGCATTTGATTTATATCGTGCCATGAATTTAAGTCTAGCGCGTTTGAACTTACCCCAAGTCACTGAACAACAGGTTCGGGTTTGGATTGGTAAAGGCACCTCGTTATTTTGTGAAAGTACATTGAAGTATTTAAAAGGTGAAGTGGATCCTGTACTGCATCAACAGCTTTTGGATACATTCTTGGAAATTTACAATGCAGAACCTTGTGTTGATACCAAACCATTCTCTGGAATTTTAGAATTTTTAGAATGGGGAATTGAAAACAATAAGAAATTGATTTGTGTGACCAATAAACCAGAACAGCCCGCTCGAAAAATCTTAGAAGAATTGCAAATGGATCACTATTTTGTCGATGTAATAGGTGGTGATCGTTTTGAAGTGCGTAAACCACATCCAAAACCATTGTTGTATTGTGTTGAAACTTATCAGTCATCAACTGACAAAACCTTGATGATTGGCGATTCAAGTAATGATGTCGAGGCTGCACGCCGTGCAGAGGTTGATTGTATTGTGGTCAGCTATGGTTATAATCACGGTGAAGATATTCAACTCTGTCAGCCACAACAAGTGGTGGATGATTTAACAGAGCTTTTGGCTTAACTCCGGTATATTTAAATTGTTGCGAAAAAAGGGAAGAGGAATGAATAGCAAACGCACTTTTCGATGGCGTCACTAAGTGAAATGCAGAGACATCCATACTTAGTATTATCGAAAATAGAGAGAATTCCTGATGACAACCTTAGCGCAATTTGAACAACTAAAATCAGCGGGTTATAACCTTATCCCTGTATACCGCCAACGCTTAGCCGATACAGATACGCCATTGTCTGTATTTGCACGCTTAAAACAGCATCAACAAGCTTATCTTTTTGAATCTGTCGAAGGTGGTGAAAACTGGGCAAGATATTCAATTATTGGACTGGGTGAATCAATCGTATTTTCCTGTAATGCAGGACAGCTCACGATAAAATCGGCAGATGGCTCGATAGATACCCAGCCATGTGCAGATCCATTTCAATATATCCGTGATTTTCAAGCGCAGTTTAAAGTACCCACCCAGCAAGATTTACCCGCACTGCCTAATTTTACTGGCGGCTTGGTGGGCTACTTTGGCTATGACGCAGTACGTTATATTGAGCCACGGTTAAAGAATGTGCCTGAGGCGGATCCCGTTGGACTGCCTGACTTATGGATGATGTTGTCTAAAACCGTCATTGTGTTTGATAACTTAAAAGATACTTTGTTTTTAATCGTGCATGCAGATGTTAATGATACAGAGGCTTATGCCAAGGCTCAGCAACAGCTGGATGAGATTGAGGCATTATTGGCTATGCCAATCAGCTTGGTTGCTAAAAAACATACCGCTCCGCATTTTGAGTCACTGACTGGGCATGACAAATTCCTTGAGTCAATTGAGAAAGTTAAAGAATATATCCGTGCTGGTGATGTGATGCAGGTTGTTCCTGGGCATCGTATGGTGTCGGATTTTGATGGTGAGCCTTTACAGGTTTATCGCGCATTACGACATCTCAATCCATCACCGTATTTATTTTTGGTGCAAGGGCAGACCCTTTTAGATCAAAAGCCGTTTCATATCGTAGGTTCTTCACCGGAAATTCTTTCTCGACTCGAAAATGGGATCGCGACTGTACGTCCGCTTGCAGGTACACGTCCACGAGGAAAAAACAAAGAAGAAGATTTGGCGCTTGAAAAAGATTTGCTTTCTGATGAAAAAGAGATTGCGGAACATTTAATGCTGATTGATTTAGGCCGTAATGATGTGGGGCGTGTCTCGAAAATCGGTAAAGTGCAAGTGACTGATCAAATGGTGATCGAACGTTATTCACATGTCATGCATATTGTTTCCAATGTACAAGGTGAAGTGTTGGATGATGTCGATGCTTTGGATGTTTTTAAGGCAACTTTTCCAGCAGGCACGCTTTCAGGCGCCCCAAAGATTCGTGCAATGGAAATTATTGACGAAGTTGAACCGGTAAAACGTGGAATTTTTGGTGGTGCAGTGGGTTATTTGGGCTGGCATGGCGAAATGGACATGTCGATTGCGATCAGAACCTGTGTTATTCGTGAAAATAAGGTCTATGTACAGGCTGGCGCAGGCTTGGTTGTCGACTCAAATCCTGAATCAGAGTGGAATGAAACCCAAATAAAAGCTCGCGCAGTGATCAAAGCGGTTGAATTATCGTCAAACGGATTGATTTTATGAGTTTTTGAGGTTTTTTTGCAAAAAACACTTGCAAGGATTCTGAGTTTTGCTAAACTGCACACCGTTCCGATACGAAACGTACGAAACACTAAGAAACGCCGGCATAGCTCAGTTGGTAGAGCAACTGACTTGTAATCAGTAGGTCCACAGTTCGAATCCGTGTGCCGGCACCATCTTAAGGTTTTGTGTTATAATGTTGAAGAACAACACTGAAAGTAAGTGTAAAGGTGAGATTCCCGAGCGGTCAAAGGGAGCAGACTGTAACTCTGCCACGAAAGTTTCGAAGGTTCGAATCCTTCTCTCACCACCATTACTTCGATAAGTGGTAATTACCAACATTAAGCGGGAGTAGCTCAGTTGGTAGAGCGGTAGCCTTCCAAGCTACATGTCGCGAGTTCGACCCTCGTCTCCCGCTCCATCGAAGATGATGCTCTTATAGCTCAGTGGTAGAGCACTCCCTTGGTAAGGGAGAGGTCTCGAGTTCAAATCTCGATAAGAGCTCCAGATACAATTTGGTAGATTATTCTACACCAGTTTCTCAAAAGCAGGCTTATTAGTCTGCTTTTCAAGTATTAGGTGTCTAGTTTTTTAGACGATTGTCGATGCTGAGTTGTTTAACTCGTGTTCGACATAAACGAGGAAGAGCAAATGGCTAAGGCTAAGTTTGAACGTAATAAGCCACACGTAAACGTGGGTACAATTGGTCACGTCGACCATGGTAAAACAACTTTAACTGCTGCAATTGCAACAATTTGTGCAAAAACTTACGGCGGTG
>CAJPVJ010000713.1:7777-21204 GCA_905397405.1 Oppiella nova
CCCAAAGCAAATGCCAACGACACGGCTTTCACTCCATATTTATTCTTGAGATCAACTAATTTGAAGTCTTTCTCTGCCGTCACATCAATATATGGCGCAAACTTTGGCTCTGAATTTGGAAATAACTTTTAGTATTGAGTGAAGAAATGCAAGAATTCATATGAATTCCTGTCAACTACTTACCCCTCTTTGCTTCAATTAAACTCACAATTGAAATGACGGCTAATATTAATTCAAATTTCATTTCAAATAACTTTTGTGTATTTGAATGACTAATGAATTAATATTTCAATTGTGCAATAAAATCAAATGACTATAAAATTGACTCAACTCTTTATTTATTCAATGCTTATATAAGGTATCAAACGATAAATTCTTTACACAATCTTATCTTTCTTTCGAGAAACACTTCATATGCTTTCAAAACAAAAGATTTTTCAAGTCAAATGATTTTACTCATTATTTGATAGACTTGATGTCTGAGATGTCATTAACAATTAAGCCATCATTTTAAACCTTTTATGTAATCAGTATTACAAATCACGAATCTCTCCGTTCCCTATCGTAGTCACAACTTTTTACACTAATATTCTGAGAATAAACAGTTTCAACAAATATAGTATTTATCAGAATATCTAATCTATGAGTGAAAAATGTATTTTTCGTCATTCCGTTTGACCTTAAATGGCAATGATTTCTACCCTATTTTGAAATGATTGTATTACAATTATTGTTAAATTATTTGTTAAACTTGCTATATAAATGTCCATAATACTGTATACACTATTGTACTGTAGGAATAATCTTTGGTACGAATTATGGTGGGAATATGTCTAATCTTATGATAACATAAAGGTATTATTTTATGAAAACAATTTCCATGCAATTCTCAGAAATTAAATAATTAATAAAACATTTACACAAATAAATCCAAATATGTTCTTACGGTAACTGAAATAACAATTATATAACTTTTGAATGAAACTAAAAAGTAATTAATGTATAAGTTTTATTGAATAAATTATTGGTTAAAACCAACAAATATTTTAGTGAACTCGTGATCTTGTTCAGATATGCTGGAACAGGTGGGGCCCACGGGTTTACCCGCACAGCCTCTGTCTCTGTTGATGGACCAGAAGGACAAGTGTCCGATCTGTTTCTGTTTGGCCCAATTGACGAGTTGTCGGGCGTGATCCTGGTTAAAGATCTTGCCGTTGAAGTTCTTGCCCAACATTGGGGTCACCCCTAACATAGAGTACAGTTCCTGATCGCTCTTTTGAGGCCAAACCTGTTTCATCTGTTTATGTGTGGCCTCCGCGGCGGCGATGACGGCGTCGCCCCACGACTTCTTACTCGACCCGAACTCCATTGTCATCGGGTTTACGATATCGACGTTCACTCCATGTTTGGCCGCGTTTTTGAGCACTTGAACTCCTAATGAATCAATCACTCCGTAGTCGTCCCCCTGAACCATAAGAGTAAAGCTGACGGTAAGGGATGACATCTCCTTCTGGACCTGTGCTAACGCCTGGCTCATCAGATCTATATTTACTGTCGTCTCAATATCAATGTCCAAATGAGAGGATCCGGTCACTGATAGCACTCTCTTGTAGGCATTCGCCAGTTCTCCGGCTGAATGACAACTTTGCTCTAAATATGGACCCAAAGCACCGCCAGTCGAGACAATGACATCACCGCCCGCAGCCTTGAATGCCTTGATGTTATCAATGATATTCTTGTCATCGATGGCCACCTGTCCGCCCCACATAGGACTGCAACCGGCAGTTCCTCCCAATGCAAAGGCCAAGGAGAAGGCTGTCACTCCGTACTTGTTCTTAAGATCTGTTAGTTTGAAGTCATTCGCTGCCGTCACATCAATATATGGCGCAAACTTTGGCTCTGATTTCCAAAAATAAAATTTTAGTGTATTAGCAAAAATGGGTTCAATTTGTTAAATACCTCTCTTGGCCTCAATTAACACCACAGCCGACAAAACACATAATACTAATTGTAATTTCATTTGATATAATTTATATATTTATAATACTTTATGATTAAGAATTAATATGAATGTCAAATGAAACAAATAAAGAATTAGATGAGTGGCTAATAATTGAACGAAAGGTGCTTTTATATACTGGTAATAATTGAAGTAACAAATGTCTCGATTATTACTTCATGTACTGGTAATCTAATCTCTAGACTATATAAAATCAATAACAATTGTTATATTTGATCGTTTTATCTAAACTAAGACAGTACAATTTACGTAAATTTTGCTTTTAATAGGATTTTTATGTTCCTTGATAATTATGTTCCTTGATAATCAGTTCATTTGTAGCAAACATAGAGCTTCTCATTAGGAGAAAGTCTTAAGTAGAAGATAATATTTAATTTATGATTTCTTAACAATTATTAATCTGTTTTTTCTAATCATTGTCTTAGCCATTGAATGTCAATCATAAGAGCATTCATTTAATAACTTATGCTAATGATTGGTTTCATTCTGTATGATAAACTCAACCATTTTTAAAGAAGGATGTTTATCCATTAACCAACATATTTGTCATATAGTCCGTTTTTTGTTACAACGGATATTATGAACAATTCTTATAGCACTTTCGACGAGGAGTCCGAATATGTAATTTATATTGTCCTGTGACCTCGGGTTCGGGCACAGTGACCACTTTTATCGGGTAAAAATTTCATAATAAATATGACCATGTGATATATCAATTGAATAGAGATTTTAACAGAGAATACGATGGTGTATGTAAAAATTCTATAAAATACAGGTAAAGGTGTAAAATAAATAAAACAGGTATAAAATGAATACATAGAGAAAATTAATTTTTAACTTTGAAAATTCTTATACCTTTGAAAATTAATTAAAGCAAATTAAAATTCATTAATAATAAAAATGATTTGGATTATATTTAAAGTCAAATGGCTTTATTTCCTGTGTTTGCCTGTATTCTAGTCCTAACTATAGTTTACATCTCTGTTTACAAAATCAAACTCTTTTATATGAATTCTTTAATATGTCTGAATATATAGTGAATTACGATATCTTTTTAAAACAATAATTATCACATTTAGAAACCATTGGAAACAAAGGTATTTATTATCCATAGATTTTATGTGACATTTAAGTTGTTAAATAAATAATTATTTTTAATAAACACTACATTTTGATTGCAATATAATTCATATGAACCCAAATGACTGACTATTTAATTGCCACAACAATATTGACACAGAATGAGGGAAATGTATGTAAAACTTGAGATCTGGAGTAAAAAACTATGTATTATTTAAATACTATTTGATTGTGATATGAAAGGTGTTGTGATTATAAATACGAGACAAACATAATACTAATTCATGTGAAATGTTGTATTTAATTATAACTCATATCAGTGGCCAGAATACTACTTAATTGTGTTTTTGCAATAAAAATTAAAACATGATATCTGAATACAAAATATACATAAGGTATAGTGTTTTTTATATGAGAAACACATTTTATCGTATTCTAGCGACTGATATATAAAGTTATTTATTTGGCATTAAAAATAATTAACGCAAATAAATAATGAATGAATTTTTAAATTGTTTATAGNGTGTCCGATCTGTTTCTGTTTGGCCCAATTGACGAGTTGTCGGGCGTGATCCTGGTTAAAGATCTTGCCGTTGAAGTTCTTGCCCAACATTGGGGTCACCCCTAACATAGAGTACAGTTCCTGATCGCTCTTTTGAGGCCAAACCTGTTTCATCTGTTTATGTGTGGCCTCCGCGGCGGCGATGACGGCGTCGCCCCACGACTTCTTACTCGACCCGAACTCCATTGTCATCGGGTTTACGATATCGACGTTCACTCCATGTTTGGCCGCGTTTTTGAGCACTTGTACTCCTAATGAATCAATCACTCCGTAGTCGTCCCCCTGAACCATAAGAGTAAAACTGACGGTAAGGGATGACATCTCCTTCTGGACCTGTGCTAACGCCTGGCTCATCAGATCTATATTTACTGTCGTCTCAATATCAATGTCCAAATGAGAGGATCCGGTCACTGATAGCACTCTCTTGTAGGCATTCGCCAGTTCTCCGGCTGAATGACAACTTTGCTCTAAATATGGACCCAAAGCACCGCCAGTCGAGACAATGACATCACCGCCCGCAGCCTTGAATGCCTTGATGTTATCAATGATATTCTTGTCATCGATGGCCACCTGTCCGCCCCACATAGGACTGCAACCGGCAGTTCCTCCCAATGCAAAGGCCAAGGAGAAGGCTGTCACTCCGTACTTGTTCTTAAGATCTGTTAGTTTGAAGTCATTCGCTGCCGTCACATCAATATATGGCGCAAACTTTGGCTCTGATTTCCAAAAATAAAATTTTAGTGTATTAGCAAAAATGGGTTCAATTTGTTAAATACCTCTCTTGGCCTCAATTAACACCACAGCCGACAAAACACATAATACTAATTGTAATTTCATTTGATATAATTTATATATTTATAATACTTTATGATTAAGAATTAATATGAATGTCAAATGAAACAAATAAAGAATTAGATGAGTGGCTAATAATTGAACGAAAGGTGCTTTTATATACTGGTAATAATTGAAGTAACAAATGTCTCGATTATTACTTCATGTACTGGTAATCTAATCTCTAGACTATATAAAATCAATAACAATTGTTATATTTGATCGTTTTATCTAAACTAAGACAGTACAATTTACGTAAATTTTGCTTTTAATAGGATTTTTATGTTCCTTGATAATTATGTTCCTTGATAATCAGTTCATTTGTAGCAAACATAGAGCTTCTCATTAGGAGAAAGTCTTAAGTAGAAGATAATATTTAATTTATGATTTCTTAACAATTATTAATCTGTTTTTTCTAATCATTGTCTTAGCCATTGAATGTCAATCATAAGAGCATTCATTTAATAACTTATGCTAATGATTGGTTTCATTCTGTATGATAAACTCAACCATTTTTAAAGAAGGATGTTTATCCATTAACCAACATATTTGTCATATAGTCCGTTTTTTGTTACAACGGATATTATGAACAATTCTTATAGCACTTTCGACGAGGAGTCCGAATATGTAATTTATATTGTCCTGTGACCTCGGGTTCGGGCACAGTGACCACTTTTATCGGGTAAAAATTTCATAATAAATATGACCATGTGATATATCAATTGAATAGAGATTTTAACAGAGAATACGATGGTGTATGTAAAAATTCTATAAAATACAGGTAAAGGTGTAAAATAAATAAAACAGGTATAAAATGAATACATAGAGAAAATTAATTTTTAACTTTGAAAATTCTTATACCTTTGAAAATTAATTAAAGCAAATTAAAATTCATTAATAATAAAAATGATTTGGATTATATTTAAAGTCAAATGGCTTTATTTCCTGTGTTTGCCTGTATTCTAGTCCTAACTATAGTTTACATCTCTGTTTACAAAATCAAACTCTTTTATATGAATTCTTTAATATGTCTGAATATATAGTGAATTACGATATCTTTTTAAAACAATAATTATCACATTTAGAAACCATTGGAAACAAAGGTATTTATTATCCATAGATTTTATGTGACATTTAAGTTGTTAAATAAATAATTATTTTTAATAAACACTACATTTTGATTGCAATATAATTCATATGAACCCAAATGACTGACTATTTAATTGCCACAACAATATTGACACAGAATGAGGGAAATGTATGTAAAACTTGAGATCTGGAGTAAAAAACTATGTATTATTTAAATACTATTTGATTGTGATATGAAAGGTGTTGTGATTATAAATACGAGACAAACATAATACTAATTCATGTGAAATGTTGTATTTAATTATAACTCATATCAGTGGCCAGAATACTACTTAATTGTGTTTTTGCAATAAAAATTAAAACATGATATCTGAATACAAAATATACATAAGGTATAGTGTTTTTTATATGAGAAACACATTTTATCGTATTCTAGCGACTGATATATAAAGTTATTTATTTGGCATTAAAAATAATTAACGCAAATAAATAATGAATGAATTTTTAAATTGTTTATAGTAA
The DNA here is from genome assembly GCA_905397405.1 of Oppiella nova. NCBI lineage: Eukaryota > Metazoa > Arthropoda > Arachnida > Sarcoptiformes > Oppiidae > Oppiella > Oppiella nova. Next base: position 13,882 of record CAJPVJ010000713.1, read on the forward strand.
TAACCCTGATGAAAATTATCAATTAAAACCATTAAAGATTTTTACAAGTTGTACCTAGTACATATCTGAAAAAGTATAACCATTTGAGACTAAAAAAATTGTTAACATTAAATTTTGTTTATATATATAGTTTTAAAGTTATCAAGTTCAACATAAATACATTATTTTAAATTCTAACCAGTTACTCGCCAGCTAAATTTGGTGTTAACAATATAATAATGACAGGGATAATTTTATAGTAAAACTAAAATAATTTTTAAAAAGTAATTCAAGTGGATTACAAATTCAATACTAATTTACTGTTTTTATGAATAAATTGACAAAACATTTTATTTTTGGATTTTAAATTACAATATTTATAATGTTTGAATACACCCGGTTTAATTCACGGTTCAATTAACGTAATATCCCAGCATATTGTAATAATCACGTGTTTAATACAGGGGGTACTCCCCCTAAACCCCCATTATATCGGTTTCTTGTATTATATGGGTATCGAGACGGCATACGACGCACCCTTAGGGCGGACCGCTATATATATATCATAACGATGAGTAGATGAGGAAATAATTGTCCTAGATAATTTTATTTAATCCTTAAACATTTGTTTTGATGCAATTTCTATCGGGTTTTGTTGCAAAGAATACGATAAGAATTGATGGAAAAATAATTTATCATTTGATTGAAGTCTACTTAATGTGGACTCAAATCGGGGATCATTTGCGAGAATATTCCGATCGATAGACCACTCGTTATATTCCGCCAATACTTCACTGCATTCAGGCCTTTGAGACCACTTTGGGGTCGACATCATTGAGTGTAATATGTTTTGAAATATAATTATTTTTGTGTTTAGGATTTCATTACTGGAATAAAGACCATCAGTACTGTTGGTATAAATAAAATTTAATTAAATTTTAAAATCCATTTTTTGTTAATACATACTTTTCAGGACCATTAAAAAATATATTAAAATCTATTAATTCTGCACCAATTAATGCAAGACTATAAATATCCACTTTATGTCCATATACTGTGCCTTGTGAAATTTCAGGTGCTTGGTACTTTACTGTACCAACTCCTGTACTGTGTTTATCACGAGTTATATAATTGACATTTTTATCGTGAACTGTAGCCAAACCAAAGTCACATAATTTTACAAATCTAGCGTTCCTTATGTTGTGTGCAATCAATATATTGTCGGGTTTTAGGTCTCTGTGAATGATTTGTGGACTCAATTCATGCAAATACTGAACACTTTCTAAGATCTGACGGAATATTTCACACGAAACGAAATACTCGACACAATTCATGGCTTCTCCTAATTCTCTATCAAATACTTTTAGTTTAATTTCGAGAATATTCCTTAAATTCTGTGAACAGAACTCCATTTGAATGTAAAGAAAGTTGGTTTCGGGCCATGAGTTGTAATACTGGACTACATATTCTGAACGAACTTTTTCTAAATTCTTTACTTCATTCAGAATTCTATTCATATATTCATCAGAAGAATCTGTAAGTATTTTTAAGAATTTTGAACAATTTGTAAAATATTTTTCATTGATATTTACCCTTCAATTCAACTCTTTTAACGGCATATATGTGTTCATCGAATCTATGCTTCACTTTAAATACTGTTCCAAAACCTCCCGAACCTATTGACGACAACTCCTCGAAAAGGTTTTTGTAATGACTTTCCAGTGAATTATTTTCCAATTTTGATACTATAAACATAAATACATTATATTATTAGGAGACTATTTAATAATGATGTAATAATAATATAAATTTTTATGCACTGATTAATATATTTAATATTAAATAACTTTACCTTCAATTATATCAGAATTGATATTTAATGTATTGTAACTTATCTGACGTTCATTAGCGTAATAATCAACAAAATTAGTGTAATTATATTGTTTCACTTCAACTGGTGATATTAATTCACATATTATATCATCAGCTTTTATTATTGATCGGTCAGAAAAATAAAATGAATGATTTTCATTAAATTGTTCAACATTTAAGTTCATTGAAATTTGTATCGGGGTACTTTTTGTATGCAATCCATTCATATCATTCATTTCATTCGTATACTTACCACATATATATATTATATTATTATTCGATAGAAAATACGTAAACATGCCTTTATCATTACAAGATGAATCTATTGATTTGATATCATTAAGATTTGGGATCAATTTGGGTGACAATGATCTACCACGATACCCCAATTCATCAAACATATTCTCACCCCAACTGAATACCAAACCCTCGACAGTAATGATAAATGATTTATCAATTAAACAGAAAATACTTTTGATTTTATAATTGTTCTCAAATTCAATCAATACAGGTGTCCATGCTGAAATATTTGTATTATTGCCAATTTGCCCCCAACAATTGTCACCCCACGCATACAACTGTCCATTGGTGGTGAGGGCCAGGGAGTGACGACTACCACAACATACTTGTGTGAAATTATTGTCATACAATTTTGATATGTTTTCATAATTTCCATAATTTGTGTCGAAAAATAGTAATTTTTTAGTACGTCTACCCAACTGTCCCTTACTATTGTGACCCCCACTGAACACGTGATTCATGTGATTGATTGCCAGCACAAAGTCCGTTCCATTAATAAACTGTTGTATCCTTTGATTACATAATTGTGGTATAATTTGTGGTCTATTCACTTCCTTGTTGTGACCCAAACCCAGACAACCACTAGTATTACTTCCCATACCATAAACTGAGTCATTGTTTGTCACAAATATTATATGTCCAGTGAAAACATGAAATAATTTAATTTCGTGTTTAATATTCGCGTCAATCCTATCGCAAATGCGAAACTTATTTAAAAGTTCACACATTTTGAGCGCAATTATAAATATAAAAATTTATTGAAATAAAAAATAAAACTTAAAATATAAAAATATATTTTAAAATTAAACAGTTAATTATTTGTAACAAAACACAAAATGAAGTCCAAATGTATAGTGATATGAAAGGGTGTTGTCATTGAAAATATGTGATAACTATTATGTCTGAATATATAGTGAATTACAATAGCTTTTGATAACAATAATTATCACATTTAGAAACCATTGGAAACACTGATATTTATTTACAATAGATTTTATGTGACATTTAAGTTGTTAAATAAATAATTATTTTTAATAAACACTACATTTTGATTGCAATATAATTCATATGAACCCAAATGACTGACTATTTAATTGCCACAACAATATTGACAGAATGAGGGAAATGTATGTAAAACTTGAGATCTGGAGTAAAAAACTATGTATTATTTAAATACTATTTGATTGTGATATGAAAGGTGTTGTGATTATAAATGGTATTCGGTCATTTGACCTACGGGACATTTGACCTACAAGTGTTTACCTACAAAATATTTTTATTGTGATAACTTTTGAACCATAATAGATAGATGGGTGTTGTAATGGAATGATTTGATGGATTGAAAGTGAGGGTATGAATTATCACCATAGCGGTTCCAGGTCATCGGACAATGTCATGTGATACATCGTTGGAATCAGCTCGATTAGTAGGTATAGAAAATCACTTATTGAGCTCGATCTGACAATATTCCTCGATGGTCAATAGAAGATAATTACTTTAAATTATACCAAAGAAGTTATTTTCTATACCGATTCAACGAGCTGACTTCAACGATGTATAACATCACTTCTTTGGTATAATTTAAAGTAATTATCTTCTATTGACCATCGAGGAATATTGTCAGATCCAGCTCAAGAAGTCATTTTCTACATATACTCATCGAGCTGATTATAATGATGTATCACATGACATTGTCCGATGACCTGGAACCGCTATGGTGATAATTCATACCCTCACTTTCAATCCATCAAATCATTCCATTACAACACCCATCTATCTATTATGGTTCAAAAGTTATCACAATATCAATATTTTGTAGGTAAACACTAACCTGGAACCGCTATGGTGATAATTCATACCCTCACTTTCAATCCATCAAATCATTCCATTACAACACCCATCTATCTATTATGGTTCAAAAGTTATCACAATATCAATATTTTGTAGGTAAACACTCGTAGGTCAAATGTCCCGTAGGTCAAATGACCCAAGACCTTATAAATACATAATATAGACAAACATAATACTAATTCATGTAAAATGTTGTATTTAATTATAACTCATTTATTTATTTATTTGGTATTTAAAATAATTAACGAAAATAAATAATGAATGAATTTTTAAATTGAATTATAGTAATAACCCTGATGACTTTATTCATTCAAACCATCAGCCTTTTCAAGTTGAACCTGATTATATAATTTGAGTTATAATATTCTATAAATAATATTCTATAGGTATATTTTATTACGGTATTGCTTAAGAGATAAGTTTATGAGTTTTCACACCACTTATCCTACAATTAATAACACTGTCACCTAACAATTAATAAGTGTCCGCTTTTTCACCAATTAAAGCAAATGTGCAAATGTGCTTGATCAATGATCATTACTAATTCACTTTTACTGCTCAAAGTTTGCTCAACCAGTGGTGCCACTGATTCAAAGTGAGCGCACATTCACTCTGTCATCCATTGCATCACTCTATATAAGCACAGCCTATGAGTGGATATTGTGTGACAATGTGCTGATTGTGGGCAACGAATCACACGTTCAGTCAAACTGTTTGACTGTTTGAGTCAAACACTTGAGTCAAACACTTGAGTCAAACACTGCTGGTGAGTGAGTTACTGTGCTTTGTGATCAGAAGTCGGCAGTGAGTTAGCGACTAGGTAAGTAGGTAAACAGTCTGTTAATACAAAAGTAAGTAATTTAGATAGCGACCAAAGCCGCGAGTCCCCCTCAAACCCAGTGAAGGCGAAGACCTCATCAAAGAGCAGCTGAACGACCATTTGGTGGACAATGAGAGCGACGACGAGAGTGTGGGTCCTGTCGATGACAACTCATCCATCAGTAGCTCAGACATCGATATATCGGATGTGGAGGACGGCCACGAAGACCGCGGACCCACTGATCCCGCGGAAGGCGAAGGCGTTTGGAACGACGAGTGGAACGCTGTGGAGGAAGGGCTGTCGCACACCGGCAGACAATTGCTGGACATTAACGCCAAGAATGAGTCCATCAAAGGGTTGGTCACCAAATGCGTCGGCGATCACGAGATTGTCGTCGACGACAAGCATCGCATCAAATACACTGTGAGTCTGACTCTGACACTCATTATCTGGTAATTGATATCTTATATACAAAACTGTTTTCGTGTGAAAAGAGGTCCACTTTTGGGCGACTCTTCGACGGCGATCTCATTGATGTGGAGACGAATGCGAACCACGAAGTAGTGGTGAAACCGATCCGCTATAAGATCCTGACGGGAAAGATCACTGAATACCAGAAGAACTACTTGCGGTACATATTCTCCAAACATGTGAGCAATGATTGGACGAGTCTTTGAAATGATTGATTGAATTGTTGTCCGAATCGATGGAAAGGCTGTCATTCGGCGAACCGAAGACACGGAACACTTGACTGTCGGAGACGTGATTAAAGTGATTGCAATTGAGACCCGAAATAATGTATACAATTGGAGAGCCATTCCCTACAATAAACTCTATGATCCGGATGAGGGGAATGTGGATAAAGTGGACGCCTTTACCAATGAACTGATGGACAATAAGAACTCAATGATAATAACAGACAAAATCAGTTTCGGAGATATGATACTCGGCTCGAAGAAAGAGATTTTGATTTACATTAAGTGAGTATTGATTGCGGATTTCATTTCACGAGTCGTGACTGAAATGAGTATTTGTGTCGAAATGAATGGCAACAGAAATCGCGGCGAAAGAGCGCAGAGAAACCACAGCACACTCCGGCTTCTTCCCCTTGTTGTCCATCCCAAAGTGAGTAAGTACCTCAGAATGCCATTCGGCTCACTTGGCGGTAAACTTTATGGCCGGTTTAGCCTCAGAATACACTTTGACATATGCGATGCGAAGTAAGTCTTGAGAAATGAAACAATTGTTGAGTTAATACTTGTATGAATTGTTCAGATATAGCGGCGATTATACGGAACTCCTTGTGTTCGCATTCAATGGCTTCAAAATCGGACGTTTCGTATCCGTGACAGTCGTTGAGAACTTGAACCAATTCACAGACAGTAGGCGCGGCCGACGCCGTATATACGGCGCAGACACGTGGATAATGGCCGGCGAGAGGGTATGGAATCCCTGTAAGCATATCTTCGACAAACTCCAGAACTATAAGGTTCCCGAAGCCTTGTGGAGAGCCATCGAAAACAATTGGTCCGTCGACTCGGTCGCACCGGAACTCAATGAACCGCTCACTCAAGACAACTATAGACTCAAATTTCACGCTTTGATGTACTTAGAGGAGTGTCAAAACGTACTCAATCTCCAGAGTTACGACATGAATGGGGTTCAGTTCAGACGTACCGGTCGATTCCTGGCCCTGACTGTGCCGGGACTGGCAGATGGCAGACCCAGTCTTATAATTAGTGATAAATTGATTGCATTTGACGATAAATCTCTCGCCAGTGCCGAGAAAAAGACTATCGGTTACGAAGCATTCATTCACGACGTGATTATCTCATTGTCTATTGATTTTGCTTTGTTTTGTAAATATTTTTAAATGTCATTTCAGATCAAAAAGGACGAGATTCTTGTGCGCTTTCACGAGGACTTTCACCGGGACTTCGATGGCGGCACTTATAAAGTGATTTTTCATTGCAGCCGGTATTGGATCGTATCCTTAGCTCATTGGTTACCTATTAAAGTGTATTTGTTATTCAGCACAACATTCAGGCGCTGTCATCACGCTATTGATCTGTCGCCCCATTTGGTCGGACAGGTGTTGTTCCCCAACAAAGTGATTCTCAAACAGCCCTATAAGAGGATTCCGTTTGAATCGATTGATTGGTTCAATAAGTCGTTGAATTTGCAACAGAAGCTGGCGGTCATCGGCGCCCTTAAGGGCCACTCCCGACCCACGCCTTACATAATCTTTGGTCCGCCCGGCACTGGAAAGACTGTTACAATCGTTGAGACCATTCTTCAGGTGTTCGATAAGATCCCTGAGAGTCGGATCATAGCGTGCACTTCAGCCAACAGTTCGGCCGATTTGATTGCAATCAAACTGTTAGAAAGCGGTCGCGTCTCCCCTTCCGACTTGACTCGTCTCTCGGCATTGCATCGTAAGTCTCACTCCAGACATACCATTGATTTGCGAGTATTGAGTGCTGTGTTTGGGTTTAGGTATG